>QNGE01004042.1:18811-48697 GCA_008508345.1 Paragonimus westermani
TATATATATACACGTCTACGTATATAAGTATGCATATGTATACAGGTATATATGCATGTACCTGTGTACACATATATATACTTATATATATTTATATACATATATATGTACATATAGGTACATACAAATATATATACGTGTATATATACATATTTTTGTCAAAATATACCTATACATCAGTCACCATATGCTTTCACATGTTCGCAGATATTTCCCCATACATCTTAGGTATTTCTGATATTAGTAGTCTACATAGTTGTTTCACATTTGTCGTACATATTATACATGTCTGTGACAAGCGTACGGCTCGGGCAACCAATGAGAAAATTCGGCTTCAAGGTCACGCAGTGTATTATTTAGCGGTTCAAATTATTTTTTCCCGGGTATGGAAGGAAACCGGCTCCCGATAATACATCGGTCCGATGCTAGGGGTTGGAATCACCCGGGTCTATCTAGTTTGTTCAGTCGAGTATCCGGCATGCGTCAGCTGATTCTAAAGAAGGTATGAAAAGCGGGTAACTCGAAACTGGACGTAAATTTCCGACGGACGTTTCTACTTACACTTCTTCTCTGACGATGCAGTTTGCATCAGTCGTTCGCAGAAGTCACTTAAGAAGCCTGTGGAAGTGTCCATTTCAAATGCTGGAACCAGTCCAAAGGCGAACTATCTAGTCAGCACTTTTGAAAAGCGATCGTCAAAGAAAAATGAAGACCCGGAGTTTTGACTCACGTGCGCTGGTATTGACATTGAAAAATGATGTTTGCAGAGATATCAGTCATGTCAGCTCGACGCGAGACGAGTTGTGATTTTCGCCGGGAGATTATGTATTGAGATCACCTTCGACACCGCCAAAATTCTAATTCTCGCGCGACGTGAAAGTTGTCTTGCCAGTACCACCGCGCCGGTTCACCTTACGTTGTGAATGTAAATTTGCTACAAACCACTAGCATCAAAGTTAGTGGGCCGGCATAAATATCGCTGTTTTACTCGTAGCTGTATAATGAATCCGCGCCACCTCTACTGCTGTAGGTTTCATTCACTAGGATAACGATGTTGAGCTATTGCCATCAGGAACGCCGCTTAACCAGTCCAGCGCTTGTTTGAATTCTGAAGGTTGAGTGGAATTTCCCGTCGACGCGCTCCTTCTCTCTGGCGGCTGCTTTGTGATTGTGCTCAAGGTGCTCTCACTTCCAACTCCCTAGCACCCCTCAATTGGTACGTTGAAGGCTGTTGTGAACGGTGAGCAGATCAATAAATAAAGTTTGTTTGCAGATTCATCGTCTTCTACCCGCGACTTCCGACTCACGGTAACATAAGGTTGGGGAAATTCTGGGCGTACGAATTCAGGAGCCAGCACTGCAACTAACCGAACAAAAGGTAAAAAAATCACAAGCATCAAAAGTTTGCAGTTGATCGCGACCATCAAAAATGGTATTTATCGTGATCGCCGTATGTCTCTCTTTCATAAGGGCGGTAAGTTTTACGAAGGCCTCCGTTTTTTGAGTAAAAGGAAAAAATGGTTTTTTGGCTAATCATTTTTACAGGGTGACACACGCAAGGAATACTGACACAGGAGGGGATATGTCTAAGTTCGGCGACGGACCTGTCCAGCATGAATGTTGCACTGGTTGGAATCTTTTGTTCATATCGTTCAGTCTCCGGTGCAACTCTTCTCTCTTGTAGAGGACTGCACAAATCTAAAACTTTCCCAGAGAAAAGTAGGTAGGTATTTCCAATGCTGTGCGATAGGCCCCTGGGAATAGCCTATCCACACCCCATGTTGGCATCGTCTAGAATAGAGAAATCACAGTGGAGTACGCGCACGATAGACTGAAACGTATAAATGGCCTTGTCAACGTATGTGGTTGGTCAATAATCATTTTACAGTCAACGATTTCGCGGACACTGCAAATTTGAGTTGCGCAGCTCACGGGTTTCTTTTTTTGTGATCCTGCCTGATGTTGACATACTTAAGAAAAGAGATGGCATGGTTAAGGCTTAGAATTTGGTAACGCATGAAACAGTTGCAAAAGCATAACAGTGAAAGCAGACGAAATGTCTTTTCGTTGTTCACATGTCACAATACGCTGCAACTTGGAGAAATGAGTTGGTAGATAGTGAACAGTGAATCTTCCTTCCAGAGAAATCCGTTAAGTCCAGACATACAGCACCTGACAGTAACATGAGTAAGCATGTGGACAAAAACGCTGGATGCGCATGCATTTATGTTTTATTGAGAAGAGTGACTCTAAAATATGACGAATGTTGACATTTTCCGCATAAAATACGGGCTCGGGAAGCTTACCATCACGACGGTTACGCTTGGAAGTTAACGGATTAGTTACCACAATTTGCCTTCTGACTTCCATTGAAGTCTTCAGTTCCACTTCTCTGGCTGGATGCTCCTCGTTCAGCTTAGTGATCCTAAAGGCTGACTGAGCACTAACACTACACCTAATGCCAGCCATGACATTTGAAGACAGACCTATCACAGCTAGACCGAATACCAACGTCATGAAAATGTGGGGTTTGCTTTCCGTCGAAGGTGCTATGGTTCCATCTTACAAGCAGTAATTTGTATGAGAGCAGTCGACCGCACACCTCACCTGTAACAATCAGTATCAACAGTGAGCTGTGCCGTAAATCGTAAATCGACTGCTTGAAGTTGAGTAGACATTGGAAAATCCATAGGACATGTTACTTCACTAATGCTGGTAGTAATCTAACCAGAACCGTGGAGGTTCCTCTCCAGTGAAGCACGCCAAATCAAGGCAAATATGTTACACAGTCACCTTCGAACGAGTAAAACAGTGTGTGTGAGTGATTAATTGTGGCTGAGTTGCAAAACTGAGAGGGACTGATATACAGAGGGGCTGAGTGGAAAATTCGGGCTTTGAAATCGCCTCGGAAGAACCTTTCAACAGGCCCGGCTGTTGAGCAGTAGAGAGGGACTACTCTTCGTTGCTACCGAGGGTAACAGGCATGGAACGCTACCTGTCGACAAAGGTGTGGCTGATGGCTCTTTCATAAATGCTGGTTACAGCCTGTCGACAGGAACATTGTGCATACCGTTACGACTAACAATGAATGTTTTTCTGTCTCTTGTGAGAACATTCTAGGGGCCGGTGTGTCGTTGCGGTGGTCGATGCAGGTCATCCTTAGGTACAAAGACATGAATACACCAGGACATTTCAGGCAGCACATACACAGCTGGCGACTGCATTCCGGGCCGCACAGACAGTCTTAATATGTGCTACGCCAAACCAGCTATATAGGCGCCGTAATAATAAGATTCCAAAGCTGCCAGTGAGATGACTAGTTCTGCTGCATTAGCTTCTAAGTCCTCCTTAACTGCGTTACGTAGACCTAAAAGAACCAACTAAGGTGCCTCCTTCTGCGAAGGATTGATATGTACACTGACACGGATTTTCTGTTGACGATGGAAACGGTCAGCGATTCCATTTGCTGCCGGAAGGCAAAACGTAGTGCGACCTTACATGCATCCTAACGTACTTGATGGGGCCACAATATGCCCTTCAAACTGTGCTTGAGGGCTGTGGTCACTAATGCTGGATAACCAAATTGTGCCACCCAACACCTTACGGAGGCGGAAACGTCTGTTTACCGATTTCCGTGCATTCGCCTGTTGCTACCTTACCAGAATGACTTTGTGTAACCACTTAAACTTTTGTAACCATTTTTCTTATGCTATAGGGCTCAGACCTTTCTCTGACTTAATCATTATCGTGTTTCTGATGGTCGTTTATTAATGTCGAAACTAGACTTTGGGCTAGAGGCTCATAATATAGTTTCATTCCGTGTCATTTGAACTTCCTGCTACGGTGGCGGTACAGCATTCTTTTCAGCATTTATTCATTGTTGCTTGCTTTGTCGTTCGGTTATGTCCGGGTCCATGTGGTGTTTCTTACGGGTGACCATCTGCGATAAGTTGCATTATCGCTTCACCTCTTCCTACCTGTTTACTGACAACTCGCTTTTAACTATATTGGAAAAAGTAACTTCACTGAGGCCCTTCACGAAAATTCTGAAGTCACTTACCGTGTTAGATCACAGGTGGGCTCTGAAGAACAGCTAGACGTACGATTCTCAGCTTAGTGACTTCTCTCATTCAAGCTGAACACACTTATGACTACGGGTGGCGTCGAACGGGCATATGCCCAAGCCAGTTTGATCAACTTACTGTCGGTGCAAGTCGATTCCTCGGCACTTTCAAAATACTGCCTCCTACAGGATTATGTAACCAAGTCTTCATCGTGCTTAACTGTAACAGCCTAACCGAAGTCGCTCACCCAGCAACAATAAGTTCAGGCAACCGACTGGTGAATGTTTTGGAATTTAACTCTTGTTCATGTACTGGGGAATCATTACATCATCTCGTTCTGTTTATGGTCAGTGTTTGAAGCATGCTGATGCTCGGCAGTAATGGCCGCACTCGGCACGCCACTGTCTAAGACCGAACTTCGGAAAACACCCACTCAACCCTGCTCCTGCACCATCAAGCTGGTCCGTAGGGAGCACGTGCCCTTTGGAATAACCGACACAGTATCGGCTGGGTAGGTCTATGGTGACGCTTTAAACGAAAGGTCATCGTCTGTCTGAGAAAAACTGTGCCATCAGCAAAGGCGGGTTAGCCAACTTGCATCGGGTCCGGGGACCCCTTTCTTTCTAGTGCCCTCCACTATCATAGCGGCTCTGAAGCTGATCCTATCAACGTGGTGGCGTCCGTCTGCAGTAATATGTACTCAGTCTCTTAGAGCACAAGACACCGCCGCACCTATCTTCTTTCCAAATGGTGTACGTTCGGCGGTCAGTTCTACGACGTCCGCGTTATTCAGTTTGCGTCAACGCAAAGATGGATGTCATGGGTTGGGTGGAATCTACTTTCTAGTTTCCCGTAAAGACGCCGTACAACAAGCATGCCCAGACTAGGTTGTCCACTATGTCCTTAGAACAAGATACCGTATTTGTGAGGTGGCAACCAAGTGGATCGGGGGAGGGCAGAAGGATTGGACTGGACGAACTCATCAAGACGAGGTGAATCCTGTGAGGCCACAGCTAATCAATGTCGGTAACGTAAGTGAACTAGAAGGTCGCGGCAGTTACCGATCCGAATCGAGAGCGAAATTAAGGAAAGTTGCCCAGGTTTGTTACGCAACAAAACGTACAAACAACTTGCTGAACCAATGTGATCATTATGTGAGCCGAGGCTTCGGTGCTACTTGTATCCCTACAATACAAGTACACCCATTTTCTGTGAAACAACTTGTGGAAATTCAGAAGAACTAGGGGCTGGCCTGTGCCACTAGTCATGCTTTCCGATTTTATTTCGCAAGACAGCGGTGCTCAATAGCTGACGGCAGTGATTTTTCCAAGAAGTGCGGGCTGATTGTCTTTGCTTTGAATGCATTCAAGTGTTAGAAACATCTGTATATGGTGCTATTTTTCAATTATATATCTTATGAGCGTGTATCTGAACGCACGTATTATGGATGCCAACATGCAGCTAAGTTTTCTCCGGCCGCTAACCAGCTGACGTGGTCAGCTCATCGTGGCACATAAGCGATTTTCCACCTCTATTTTATTGTGGCCGCCAATCGAGTTAATCATATTTCGTTCATCTATATGTAACAAATCTAACATGCAGGGCAATCGCTGTCGATACCTGCATTATTATAATACCAGTATCTGTCACCGTATTGCCGTCTTTCCCAGTTTCCGCGATTTCTTATGGTAAGACATTTGGATACGTCGGAGGGAAAGTCTCTCTTCTGTCTCCTTGTGTTTATTTACACTGACATACACGGTGTGACCTATCACGTCTTGACTTCACTGTTTCCACTTCATAATTTGAAAAGATTGTGGTGTATCTTCAAAAATTGAAAGGGTTTCGCAAAGCAAGTTCAGCGTCCTATTTGGCTGGCCTCAGACGAACCATCGTTGAGTCATTGTCGAGAAGTGCAAGGTAATTGATATTCCGCACACCACGAACACTGCCTACTGTCCTGTTCCACCAGTTTTTGGGTTACATCCACTGTGATTGGCTTGGGAGCCTTTTCGTTCAGTTTACTATATAGCCCACTCAAAACTGCAGCTAATGCCGCGGATGTCAGAATGAGCTTGGTGTTTCTCCAACGATCTATGTGAGACTTTCATCCACATGAATTCAGCATGCGTACAACGACTCCATTCAACTCCACTTTGAGAGAACTGTCTCCAGAATGGCAGTGCTCTACTGTAAGCTCTCCAGCGGAGGAATACAGTGAACGGCGAAAAATGAAAAGAAATGAGCAGCGGAGTTAGTGTGTCCCGCTGCAATTTCGAAAACTGCGGTTGTTCCATTAGTAGCAATCTTAATCACCAACTTTGTTTTAATCGTTCTGCACATCACAAAAATAAAAGCGAACTTTTGAGAGTTCACCTTCAATGGGTTGTCTTGTTGTGTGGTGTCAAAAGAATTATAGCACGAAAGCAGCGGAACACCACAAGGGTTGTCTGATCAGATGGACGTGGTCTGAACTGCGCCGTAAACTTACGCCGCTTATTTCCAAACCGCTTACTCCAGTCTTCCGAAATCCTGTTGAAAGCGGAATTTTTCTCGCAAAGTGATAAGAGGCTGTTGTTTGCTTCATGTTTCAGGAATGTAACAGAAAGAATCCCGTTGCCTACAAGTCTAACGAGGTAACGGAGAGCATAGTTCAGCTTCTTGATGAGCATATGGTAAAAAGGATAAAAGTTCACTTGACTCGACTTGGACTGCCCAGTTTGATTCCACATGGTTGCAAACTTCGACACTCATATAGTTCACAAAAATTCTTGTTGTGAAAGGAAACACGCGGACGCAGTCAATCAGAATTTTGATACGGTGGCTTTCATTAGTTATGGTGAGACCTTTCACGTGATAATCAATCAATGACATCGTTGTGGACTGAATTGGGGGTTTCATTGTGAATATATCCGTCTATGCTGTGAGAAACGCAGTGTCCATTAAAAAACCAATTTTTTCCATCGCATGCTGTGGCGGGCGCATTTCCGCAGCGTTAGATGTCCAGCTCTGTCCTTCTGTCACTTTTATATCTCTCAATTTTTTGATCTCCCAGAAGTGCCCTTCCTGTCAGTTGCTGATGCGCTGGAAAGGTGTTAGACCGTAGACATTTCGAAATGATCAGAGACCATGCAGAAGGATCTGCACCTGGTTTGGATGTAGCATGCGGTGTGGGTGTTGCGTATGAACTTTAAAGGCGCTCTGTGTTGCGCAGACGTTCAGATGCTGCTGCTACATCCACAGACACGACAGAAGTAAAAGTTACCCGTTTTGAACCCAAAGCTTGGGCAGGAGGTTATTTCATTTAGCGACATCATGGCCAGCAGCCTTCAGTGCCAGGCTGCCGGAGAAGGTTTTGTGTGCTGTGGATGACTTTTTGAACTTTCGGGATGTTGGAGGGTGGTTATTCTGCAAACCCTGCAATGTGCTTGTGCGGCAGACCCTAAGATTTTGTCTCTACGCGAACCCGCACTTTCACCGGGCGGCAAAGCTGCAAGGCGTGGGTAATACCAGTGGGCACTCATTCGTTGCACTGGTTAAATAGCCCACTATACTCACGGGGACTTGATAGACTGGACATGTGTTCGCTGGTTTACCGGCGGCTACTAAGCAGTATGATCCCCACTCACCATGCGCTAACTCGTTAAATTGCTACTGTCGTCTCCAGACTGTTAGATTTATCGCCGCCACACACTGTTCGTAGATAAGCTGCGAAGTTGTGGAAACTTCAGCTCTACTACACGAGGGCTACATTTTTTCCTAAACAGGTGGTTATTAGGCCACTTTACTGCCATCCCAGAGAATGTGTTGCTCGCGCATTCGAACATAGGTTTCGAGCGTAAGCCTGAAGCTGTTAGTTCACAATTCACACAACTTCTTATCTTACATTCTTACCCACACACGTTTGGTGACCGTTTGTGCCTTGCTCAGTTTTAGCTTGCCAGTGGCCTATAATTCATCCAGTATCATTTACCGTCCACTCGATACAAGTTTTATCATGTTAGTTGGCCAATACAAAATAGACTGCTGAGTAGTTTTCGCGATTACTAATCACCTGAATTGCAGCCGGATCCTTGGAATAAAACTTGGTTGACCTCGGTTTGTACCGCGGCAACCAGCTTCGACTCCGTCTAGGAAGGCGCGTTTCTGCAGGTGCAACCATTTTGGACGCAGCCGAAAGTTCGGTCCAAATTTCTTCTTGCAAAAGTTCTGTCACATTCACGTTATTGGCAGCTGTTTTTATGATAAGAGGATGCCAGTGTGTACAAATTGGCGGTTGCTGCTATGGAAAAATAAGTACAGACAGCTAGACAAAATCTACTGGCGCCCACAAATATTCTTCCCATTCCCAAGAGGAACATGTTGCGATTCTTTGAACGAATTCCTTTTGCAGGCTTTGTTCATCATGCGTCCACATCGACAGTCTCAGTCTGATTTGTAGGACTCCGGAACTAAGAGAGTGAACACGTCATTAGCGCTCCACAGCATAGCTCTCAGGGCAACACAGTTGACACCTAACAACAATGAATGACATTTACAACCCTGGCCGCCCTCTTCGTCATGCTGATTGCAGATTAGAAAACTTGGATGTGGTAGCTACTTACGTGGACCCCAAGCCAACTCACGCCGTGATGTTGGCCTGTTACAGGTCAAACTCCATAGCCAAACTCTGGCCTCTTCGAGAGGTATCTTCTTCTCATCTTTAAGGTCGATAAGTTCAGTGGGGACAAAGAGACTATTCCGTCCCACCTTATAGGATTACTTTTACGCGATGTTCCTCTCACTCGCTTGTGGTGTGTGACCCCAATTCTTAGAAAATGTTTGGCACAAAGCCTCTCTAGCAAGTTCCGAGGGTTGCTGTTGGTTCAGGTCTGTCATTAACACTTCAACGGAGATCCATCTTACAACGTAAAAAACTGACAGGAGAGGACCATCTGAGAAAAACGTTCTACCGCCACATGGCATGTTTATAAGTGTAAATAATACTGAAGCTCCCTTCAGTTAAATCGCACACTTGATCCTGGTCTCCGGCGTCCAGAACTATTGAGCACAACACCCTGAGTTGGAGCTGTTCGTCCGCCGTTGCTCCCAGACCGACTTAGATCGCAAGATAAATCAGTTTGGGAGAATTCTTGTCGAAAACAGTCCGCTTGGACCTGAGTATCAGCTTGTTAAAGTAGGAAACACGAGCTTGATATGTCGTGCGTTCACTGCAAACTGATAAAACGCTGTTACCGCTCCCCTCCCTACTGAAGAATCCACCACCTTACCGTCCGCATCGTGCAGTTTTTAGTCGCATATAGACGGTCTAATAAATCCGAGCACCTTGAGTCTCTCCTTAAAATATATGGTCCTTGCCAGCTGCAAGTCCGCAGTTGTATGTAGGATGAACAAAAGCCACAGAAGAACGCGTGTTTGT
This sequence comes from Paragonimus westermani, assembly GCA_008508345.1. NCBI lineage: Eukaryota > Metazoa > Platyhelminthes > Trematoda > Plagiorchiida > Troglotrematidae > Paragonimus > Paragonimus westermani. The sequence goes on from QNGE01004042.1 coordinate 28,295, forward strand.
ACAAACTTATTCTTCAGTTAAATGTGGCACCCTCATAGGAATCAGAGGTGGGATTTTCCGTCGCGTCAGGCACCCAGTGAAATCGTTTCTGAACTCGATGCCGTTTCTGGTCAGTTCGGCAGTCACTACGCCGGCACTTGCCATTTTGATATTTCCTCACATTGGTGTCCACCTTTACATGAACTTGGAAACTTCTTTCCTCTGCAGAGTCTCCAAAACGCAATACAGGATTTTTTAAATACTTTCACACTCCCAGGTACTGTAGTTTGACTCAGATTCATCCATAGACAACAGAAGTTTTGTTTGCATTTGCCAAATCATCTCACGACTTTTATTCTCCCCTTCCCTTGGCATTGTTTCCAAGGAGTAAACCGAGGCTACCTCAATCCACACACCACCGTCAGCTTTGAATCAGTCAGCCCCACGAGTATCCCGTGCAGATCTTCATTGTCGTTTTGTACACGCTATCTGCGAGTAATTCGTAGATATGACCCAATGAAGCTCACTCAGGCTGAAACGTGTGCGAAGTCACGGTTGGCGGCATCCGATTCGGATTAACCTGTCACAGTGACCGAAGTCAAATTACGCCTGCGCCCATCCGTCATTGCAATTGGCTTGCGCTGCACCAATTGCAGTTCCACCAACACACCACATATCCAGTGTAAACCCGAAGGAATAAGACCGGGAGGTGTGCCAGTGGGGCCTTTCTGTCCAGCCGGCCAATGCTGGTTAGCCACTTGATTGGCTAATAAGGAAAGGAAACTCTTAGCTCTCGGAAACTAAACAGAGAGGCTGCAATGACGAGATCTAAACTAAGAAGAAAGAGTCATCAAGCGTAATACAAGAAGCGTCGCAGTTAAGAGTGCAGGTTAGCGCAAACTAAAAAAGATATGGAGGAATAGCAACTTTCTCATTGAACTATGGAAAGCCATGCAGACCATTCAACAAACAATGCACCAACAAAGCCGGAGAAAGGAATGGGTAGAAGACCACAAACACTCAAGTTTCTGAAAAGCAGAACGGGTTAATTTTAAACGACCAGGATGTTGGCCGATGCAGTCATTAACAGAAGTAGAATAAATATGCCGATGTGACCTACCTGAGCCTAAAGTACTCGCCGCCTCTTCGCCGACGGGGCACCATGGGTACGTTGGCGATCTACTAGCCCCAAACGGCCAGCACATTCGCGGCCGCATACATCGCAACGCCATATAGTCACGTCACCGCGACCTATGGCACCGATGGTTCCTTTGCGTACCGCACGCTTCCGCTCGCGACCACGCAATAGTTGCTCGTTGAACGCTCGGACGCCCGCCCGAACCGTATTCCTCCAGGCCGTCCGGTTCAACGCCAAATCTTCCCAACATCTAAAATCAATGTTACAACGTGAAAGACTTACCTGCACAACATCCTGGTACCTCCGCTTCTGGCCACCGGGATTTCGCTTACCTGACTTCACTTGTCCGTACAGTAACTGCTTCGGGATACGGTCATCGCCCATCCGACGGACGTGACCGAGCCAACGGAGCTGGTTCAGCATCAACATGGCTTCCATCCCGTCCATGTCCGCTCGCCGCATTACCTCAGTGTTCGGAATCATGTCCGACCACCGAATACCCAAGATGCGCCTCAGACACTGAACATGGAAACGGCTCAAATAGCTCACGTTCCGCTGATACAGTGTCCACGTCTCACTGCCGTACAGCAGGATAGACAGCACCATTGAGCGGTAGACACACAACTTCGTGGCCATCTTCAGGCTGTGATTCTTCCAGACACGCCTTTCAAGACGTCCGAAAGCAGCGCTAGCCTTTGCCACACGCGCTCTCAACTCGCGGTCCACGGACAGATCTGTCGACAAGTTGCTACCCAAGTAGCAAAAATCCCCGCAGCCATTCACAGTGTCTCCAGCGATGCGAATTTCGGGTGGAGGTACACAAGCAGCACCTCCACCAGGAGAAGGCTGAAAAAACGAATACGTCTTACCTGTGTTGATGTCCAACCCGAACTTCGATGCTGCCGAAGCGAATGCTGTAGCTAGACGTTGCAGCTCTTCTTCGCTGTGCGCTAGCAAGGCGCTGTCATCGGCGAACAGAAGCATCCGCATCCTTGAGGTCTGCAGCCGGGTTGAGGCGCCAAATCGTCGGATATTCAACAGACGCCCGTCCGTCCGGTACTCCACCTCGACACCATCCTCTCCAGAGTTCTGAAAAGCAACTGTTACCATCGCAGTCAAATATAAACTAAATAGGGCTGGGGCTAGAACACAACCCTGCTTCACGCCAGTGACGATGTCGAAATCATCAGAGGTCGATCCACACGATTGCACCTTCGCCTTCATGCCCGCATGCAACAATCTAACCATATTGACGAACTTACCTGGACATCCAAACTTACCAAGCACCGTCCACAGCGCCTCGCGGTTCACGGAATCGAACGCTTTGGTGAAGTCCACGAACAGGGCATACAAGGGCTGATTCCGTTCTCGGCACTTCTCCTGAAGCTGTCGAGCAGCAAACACCAGGTCGATTGTACTCCGACTCGACCGAAATCCACACTGCTCCTCGGGAACATTCATCTCCAGAACGGACGCATTCAGTCGGTTCAAGAGGATTCTGGCAAGCACCTTGCCTGCACAGCTCAAGAGGCTGATACCTCGGTAGCTGTCGGTGCATTGCTTGCTACCCTTCCCTTTGAACAAGGGTACGATGAGGGCATCCTTGAAGTCTTGCGGCATCACCTCGTGCTCCCAGATGGAGTGAACCAGCTGGAGCAGAGCGCGTTCCAACGCCGGACCGCCATTCTTCAGGATCTCACCTGGCAGCCCATCCTCGCCTGCAGCCTTCCCGTTGCGCAGTTGACCAATCGCCCTCTGCAACTCCAGCAAGTCGGGGGCGAGAGCAAGCGAAGATTTGACGTCCTGTTGCGGCAGACTGTTAACAGTCGCCCAATCAATTGTAGTAGGGCGGTTTAACAGGCTGCCGAAGTGTTTGCGCCATATTCCCATGATGTCTTCCGGCTGGCTGCAAGAACAACCGGTGTCCACGTCTACCAGTGCTTTAGTAGACTGGATAGACGGACCGAAGATCGCCTTAAGCGAATCGTAAAACTCCTTGTGTTGCCGACGATCTGCGAAGCCCTGCATGCGCTCGCCCTGTTTCCTCCACCAGTTGTCCTTAATTCCGCGAACACGCTCAGCCAGTTGACGGCGGATATTCCGGAACCTAGTCTTCTTCGCTCCATTGCCAGGGTCCATTGTGCATGTGGCGAACGCGGCATTCTTCTCTCGTACCAAGTTGGAGATAGCCACGTTGTTGTCATCGAACCAATCCGGGCGTTTCTTGCGCTCCACACCGATCGTCTCGGTGGCTGCTACCATAATCTGTTTCTTCAGTTGTTGCCACATACCCTCGGGGGTAGTGGGTACAGGAGCATTGTGCAGGCGAGCGACGACTGCACGTTGAAAGGCAGCCTTCGTCTCGAAGTTCTCCAACCTTCTGATATCCAGCTTCTGCCGTTGTCCAAAAGATCTACAATAAACGGACTTGCGTACATGGATAAACAATTTGGTCCTGACCAGCCTATGATCTGTGCTACATTCAGCCCCGCGCATCACTCGCGTGATGCGCACTTCACCAATGTCGCGCTGCCGCACAATCACGTAGTCAAGTAGGTGGTGGTGACCGCTTCGTGGATGAGTCCACGTCGTGATGTCGCTCGCATCCAGCTGGAATCGGGTGTTCGTGATAGCCAGCTCGTGAGTAGCACACAGGTGCAGCAGACGATCACCGTTCGCGTTGACTGAACCAATGCCGTAGGGTCCGAGGACTCCCGGCCAAGCTACAGAGTCGCGCCCAACTCTAGCGTTCAAGTCACCCAAAACAAACAGTCGGTCATTCACTGGCGCAGACCGGATTGTGGCGGACAGCTGATCATAGAACTGGTCCTTTGTATCATCAGTGTGACACATAGTTGGACCATAAACACTAACAAATGTAGCACACTTACCTCGACCGAGTCGCAGGCGCATCGACAGCATTCGGGGGCTGATGCCGTGCGGTTCGCCTATCATCAAACCATTGATGCGATCAGCGACTGCAAAACAGACACCATGCTCCCGAACACCGTCTGTCGGGTAGCCTATCCAGTAAAAAGTGTACCCGGCGCCTGCTTCCCGCAACTTACCTTGGTCTGCAAGCCTTGTCTCACTCAAGGCTGCTACGTCGATTCCATACCGCCGCAGTTCCATCGCGATCAGGGCGGTGCGTCGTTCCGGCCGTTCTGTGGCGCTGCATCGATCCAGCAGAGTGCGCACGTTCCACGTCCCAACCGTAAGCGTGTTGCGTCCACGGGCCTGTCTCCAGTTGGTCTTCTGGGCACTGAAACCTAGTTGAGCATTATCTGCTCGGGGGCTCGTGATTGGGGGGACGTATGAGGGTGAGTGTTTGGCAGTAGCATGTTTTCGCCTATCCACCCTGCCATGTGCAGCAGATAGGGCGACCCGGTTTATCCTGCGCGACGGCCGATGCAGTATACTATTTGATTTAGTTTGTATCGTTATCATTGTGAGTATGGGCTTCGGATACTGCCAGGACGCCCAGACCTGTGCAGGAGAGCGATTAGGGCCCTCATCCAAAGCCTTTGGCTAAAAAGCCTGAACCGCAAGGCAGCAGCTGTCTCACACACACAAACACAGACACACGCACACACACAGGCGACGGCATCAAACACCACTGTACACACGAACCAAGCAACCAGACACACAGTCAGTCCAGGCACAACGGAGCAACAACACAGTCTCCACGCACAACAAACGCACGCATCTGCTTTTTGTCTGGCTGCTCCCCATCGGCCAATCTGACAAGGTTGAACCCCCAAGGACCGAAGTCCTAGTCAGCACAGCCCTCCGGATCAAAACAGCACGCAAGCCTGACCACCACGCCAAGGTAGCAGAAAAGGTCAGGTCTCTCTCTCTCTCACACACACACACGCAGACGCAACAACATCAAACACCACTGTACACACGATCCTAAGAACCAGACGCACAGTCAGTCTAGGCAAAAACAGGCATCTTCCCAGCGAAGCTACAACGATGTCACAACACACAGTCTCAACGCACAACAAGCTCACTCATCTGCTTTTTGTCTCGCTGCTCCCCATCTGCCAGTCTGACAAGGTTGAACCCGCAAGGACCGTAGTCCTAGTCAGCACAGCCCTCCGGATCAAAACAGAATGCAGGCCTGACCACCACGCCAAGGTAGCACAAAAGATCAGGGTGTGCGAAGTATAGACTGGCTGAAGCACAGAAGGCCAGGTGACTCGTCAGGTATGCTAGGCCTGTTAGTCTATAAGGGTCAGAAGGATGTCAGGTGCTCAGAGGACAGGATGTTTGTGGCTGATGGTGTTTGCAGGATCGTCAAGTTAATCTTCGTAACTGCGATTTCTAAACCATCGGACAAATAAACCGACACTCTTAGAAGGTCGGGAATGCTCGATTTAGTACAGAAGGCAAGCGTGGTATCATAGATGAGTCACAGGAGTGAAGACAGTCAAAATGAGACGGATGGAATAGAAGGATGGTTCGCAAGTCTGGTTGGCGAATTTGCTGTGCTGTGTCAGATGAAGCGTCCATGCGCTTCAATACGGTGGGAAAGACGACCAACAATGCGCAGGAACATGGAAGGAGAGCCTCTGAACGGCGCACACTCACCCCATATGACCAACTGTTTTTGAAGTATAACCATGAAGAGCGCAGTCAGTAGGGCACATGTGGACAGCTTTTAGATGTAGGATAACTCGGCAGGGAAGAATAGCACACACACAAAGCTCATCGGAAGTAAAAAATTGAGGTCATTCCCTCTTGTAGGGTTGCACAATGCCTAGTGGTTGTAATTCGTGGTCAAATATTAAGTTATTTTTGTGTGACCGCATTAGTGGTCGGGCTGCACGTAATGCGGCGTACGTTAGAACTGCGACGCCTCACTTGTCGCGTTGCTGCTACTGCATATGAACCAGCTCTTTGTTCATGCTTAGTACAGTTCCGTTCTATATTGCGCATTCCAAACGATCACATCTGGCGTCGCAATTGGAAAGTTGCTTACGATGAAATGCTACACCCTGAAAAGTGTGAACACACTCAAAATCACGGAATGTCAAAATTCACACAGAAAGCCTTGCAACTTAATGCGTTAGCATGAGCACATGAAGGAACAGAAGAAAACACTACCGTTCCTCGTGGTTATCGGCAACGATGTATACGCAACGGTTATACATCTTGCGATTACCGAATTTCCAATTCTATTTCACACGTACTCCTGGAACATGCTCATCCTGTCAAGATCGAGGCTGCAGTGTCGACGAAATCTTCCAATCTAATGAGAACAGAAAATCAGGATATCAGTAGATTCGTTTCCCGACGTCACACTTAAGTTGAGGTTTCGGTGACGAACCACAGACTCAGACAACGGATCGACTGATCGCAAGAATTGATACCTTTGGTTTTCAACAAAAATTATTACCAGTGGATAAGAAATCACAAGCTACTAGAGCTCCTCGCGAACAATTTCATAAAGTTGAGGCCACGCCAATGGAAGGATCAGCTTTGCTTTATAACTCCAGCGATTTTGGGAGACAGGCAAATCAACGACAATTGCAGTTTGAGAAGTAAACCGTGGTAAGAGCAGGCCGTAGGCTGGCGGTTCACGGACGATTATACGTAACACAAAGTTTGTCCACCGTTCAAAAAGACAAGTAAAATCAATCAGGAGTCCTACTCACCTTGAAGCCATTGATCAGGTGAATTTCAAACATGTGTGCCATCTGCGACCCTGACACCTAGAGGACGTGCAGTTGTTACCACCCACCTGACTTGACTTCCTTAAACAAAGGCTTTTGTTGCAACGTAGATTTACGACTAACCACAAAATCACTGAAGTGGTAAATGCGTCTGCAGTTCGCAATCTACGATTTCTGTTGTGCTGAAGTTGTTCCTAGGCTTAATCTTGTTCATCATATCCCCCTAGCCTCAGGAGTTAGACTGTTATAACCTAACCCCGAAGCACAGAGCGTCCTGCGACTTAATGGCTGAGCGCACAAGACAAATCATCCAGAAATAAAAAGCGGACGGAGCGTTTTCATCTGTGGTGGCGCATCCATAAGAACAGTTTACAGGGTCACTCGTCCTTGTTTCCTATTTTTGGTGAGCGTGACGTACAATCATTTCCGGAGAGTCTGGCTTTCCAGGTGATGCCGGCAATTCATCCGTTCGACAAGCTGAGGAGACCGCTGTTTGTCCATATACTTTCTGCTGACTTCCGGGCTACAGAGAGGGCAGGTTTCAGTTCTTCTACTTGAAGACAAAAATGCTTTGCCTAGAGTTCATTCTGCAGTTGATCAAGAAACGGTCAACTACAACCGCAGTGATAATTTGGGGGATCGATCTTGTGGCTGTTCGACTGCATGGATCGGCATTTTCACTCACCAAAAGAAAGATGTCTGTTGAGAAGGAGCGAGCATTTCCGAGGCCTGCAAGATATGAGAGTAACGCAACGACTTTATCGGAGCAACCTCTGAATGGTCAGCGGTGCAGTTTTTAGAGCGGCCACCTAAGTAGCTGAGTCAGTTTTAAGCCAGGCGTTTGCAGCGTCGACGGCTTCAACAACCCAAACTACGGACAGATCGGGAAACTGTGGATTATCGTCTGTACTTGGACAACTTTCATCTTCGACCCGCTAACCGCTTTCCTAGCGCCATGTTCCACGCCTTCGCAATGACGGGAGGCATCTACAAGGTCTGTCAAAAACCAAGATTGCATTTCTAAGCGATAACGTGGACGGCTTTTAACTATGACATCAGCCTCTTCTACACTTTATTGACAACTGTAGCGAACAATCACTTTCTGTGTAAGGGTTTAGCTCTCGGTTCTAGAGCGTGGCACAACTTCACTGCGAGCGCAGGAAGCAGTGGATTCACTGTGTTGAAACATACAACCAATCCTGCATGCCAAAATACCATGCTGAAAACCGTACAATCGGTCTTCCTCTTCCGTCACAGGTTGAAGCGACCATGCTAGTTTAACCGGAAGGACGAATTGATATTCCTGTTCAGTGTCTGATTTCTTCTGGGGTTTACTCCAGCCTGTGACTGAAGGCAATGAGGACGCTAGAGCCCAGTGTATCGCTACGCACGGCAAGTGATGTATTCTCCGGCAACACATGTCCCTGGAAGTGGATTGGCCAACGCTGTGCCGCTTCCATTGATGTACCAGTCCGGCTTACAAAGTTGATAAAGAAAGGCGACCTAGTCCTCGTGATACGCCGTTTGCTCAACTGCTGTTGGCAGGGCGGTATGTTCAATGCTCCAACTACTGTTGCTACTTTTGTTTGCCCTGAGTAGCAATCTATACAGCCTCATCACAACAAAAAGCAGGGGGAGACAGCGAAATCTAAGCAACAAATATTTAAAAAACATTAAAATTCAGGACAAACCCTCTGCAACTACGAGGCGCTGCCCGGATAACGAGCAACAGAAAACAAGACTTTCCATGAGAACAGTGGACGTTAATAATTCCAGTCGTCAAAAGAAGCCTACTTGTGTGTTGGCCAGATGAAAAGACAAAAGTAGAAAAGGAATTCTCTCAAGTTCGAAGACTCCTCAGATGAAACGCTGCTATGAAGTCCAGGGTTCAAACACCTGGACAGATAGACGTCCTTCATTGTGAGCAAACCGTCAAAAGGCAGCAACGATCAACTCCAGATTCCTTGTCCAAATTTGTTCCGGGTTCCTGGGGAGCGTAATGCCGTCAGTAATAAAAAGTCAGTGACTTCGTTAAGTGGCGCTGTTATTCAAAGTGTTAGTCTGGGAGAAGAGTAATACATGAGATCACGAAAAGTGATTAACACGGGGGAATGGAAAACAGGGTTTACGTCACAGCTGAGATTGGGGAAAGCCAAACAAATGGCGATGTAGGTAGAGTCGGTGCCGCACCCCACAACCTTGTCCATACAGGTAGCTTGGCTCCGGGAGCCGATCACTATGCTGAATTCCATTACTCCAGCGGCACTCTCATGAACCTCAATAACGTCGGGTTTGAGGAATGAACTCGTCTTTAGTAATTATGGCCTATCAAATATTGTAGTCTAAGCTGCACGGCCTTCGCACGAGTTTCTTAGCAGCGCGGTTGCGCCGGAAACAGAGCAGGTCGTACGTGATCCAGCACTGGTGCAGAGTGTGAACAAGGCTATCTGGTTAACCGCAGTTTCTGCGACAGATATTGGTCGCTTCAGTCACCTCGGGAATTTCAGACCTTAGTCCAAAGAAGGCCGCATCAAGGCTAAATGGCGCGCATAAGGATCCTGAGGAAAAATCCTGTCCGGATTAGTCAGTTAACGACTGGAGGGTAAAGAGCCAGCAATTTCTAGAAGACGACAGCTGTCTAACTTGTGATATGACTCGACAATCCACGTCCCATGGGCTCCGTCCATGGTCCCCACTAATGCTACTACTATCCTGTGAGCGCACTGGGAAATCGATGTCACTTAGGAGACGGCTAAACGAGACGTCTTTTCAAACGTTTCTTAATCCTCGACGGTGATAACACAGCAGTCTGTCCGCTCGTGGCTTGCGCAAGATAGGGATGGTGATGGGCAAACCTGAGATACCCAGACCACCTAACGGAACTAGGATACAGATACAGCCGACTTGTGCATCCTTGGAAGGCGGAGTCACTAATGAATGAACTGGTGAGCTGCACAGTCTATAACTTTTAGTGCGTCTCAGTGGACCCTGCTCAAAATTGGCCAGTCACCCATCTTTGGGGTCGGATGATGTCCGGGAAGATTTGGGCGCCGATGTGGCTCCACAGAGACTTTGGTAGTCCCATCTGGCATCTTACGATGTTGCAGTCGGCAACCGGTGAATGCATTACCTCCAAGATTAACGAGATACCCAGATAGGTCACCGCGTCAAAAGTTCTCGGTGTGTGGATAATGCTCGGGCCGGGCAAAACAGACGCTTCAACGCCAACTGTTTTGTCGCACTTGGTGCAACAGTAGATGAATGTGCTTTGTCTTGTGCGTGTTGATCTTCAGTTTGGATGGCCCTGACGCAGTAGCAACGGCTGTAACCTTCTCGGACAGACGCGCTGGACTTTGAGTCAAGAGGATCAGGTCAGTGATGTAGGCGAAACCGCGGATCAGCGAGTGGAGAAAGTGCTGGTCAAGCTGCGGTCGAGGCGGAGCCAACACATCATCCACTGTCATAATATGCGGCAGTGGCGAAAGTCGGTCACCCAGGTAAAAACTTGCTGGGACCAAAGGACGGAGTCATCGAACGTGACAGACGCGTTCCCATACTAGTAAACAACGTAGTGCGGTAGTGATGTAGGAGCACCGAAAGTGTGGGCCGATCTGTTAGTTGAATCCCGCGAGATGGGATGGAACTTCCTGGACACCTAAATTAAAGCCGCAAGCAAGTTGGAACGTGCGGTGAGTGAGTCTTGTAGCATCGCATGGAGCGGCGGGGGTGCTTTGGGACAATCACCAGGCGATGCAATCTCAATTATGAGCACCCATAAGCGTGATTTCCGACGACCAGCTGATATCTTGTGAAAGAAACATACCAGCCCCTCATGATACGGCGATAGGTCTCTTTTTGTTGGGTGTGAAATGGTGGGTCGATTTCGAAACAAGCGTGGTGCGAGAGAGGCATAGGTAAATTGGACAAACTTCAGCCAGCAGAATAAGACTGAACTGCCCTGCCGGTGCATCACCTTTCACAAGCTTCAATTGTTTGGCCATCAGTTCACTCAAATCAGAAGTTGCATTTCCATGCCCTTCAAATTCGGGAAAATCTTCTTTCGCAGTGATCGGATCGAGCGAGAACTGGTGCGGATGCGGAACCGTGCGTAATGGCTGATCAGCATTGTGTGGGTCAGCCGATAAAACTAGGAACCGGTGCTGGCCATAGTTATCACGGAGGCCGCAGTTCGTCTTTTAGGCCGCTCTCCCGTTTTAAGGCGATACTGCAAAAGCAGCTGCACTTCTAAGCTGGTGGTAGATGATCCAAACCACTGCCTAGTTCATTTATGGCATCAGCTTCCTGGCGACAAAAGCAGGTCTTTTAGTGACCAATCACCAGGTCTAAGGAAAAGCTTGTGGGACGTGTATGTTCCGCGGTGAACTTGAGTGCACGAAGGCCGCAAGGCATTACTGGCAATTCGTCACTGTGTGAAAAAGTCTGGCTGCCGCAATGCGGTCGAGTTGTTACTGTTTGCACCCAACAGAAGAACCACTCGAATTACCAGGCGTCTTGAGAGTGAATGTCCGATATGGTTTTCGCCTGTGAGGTGATGGTTGGAATGGCAGTGAGGACAATATATTTCTATTGATCCTGACGCTTTTTAGAGTGTTGCCTGGAAAATATGACGAGAGTGCGCGATGAAGTCCTCATCAAGCAGGGCAAGACTGAACTAGCATTTCGAAAACTGGCAAAACTTTCATTTCTTGACGACATCAAATGAACCCGGTGGTTTTTATGTTCCTAAGCTTCGTGCGGTTGCGTACGGCGTCATGCACATGCCCCATGGGTTGAATGAGGCCATTCGTCGTTGGAAAGCTGCGATTGCTGTCGGCACACTCGAGGGCTGGAGAAGAACGAACACCCAATTCATGTTCTGCACCATCTCCGCGTTGATATGCACGAGCGCCTACTGACAAACCGGCTCTCAGTTTACATGCGTGGCCACACTCTGAACAGATCTGGACGGCTCGTCTACTCTGTGTACTGACGGATGTTGGTGCGGAAGAGCTGGCGGTGGTTTCATTTTGCTGGCAAATGGTAGCCGGTTCATCAGAACGGGGAAGAGTGGTTCTACTCATCTGGAATTGCTAAAGGTTGAACCATTAAATGTTTGTACAGATACTTTACAATAGTCACCAGAGTTAGATGGTTCAAAGCGTCGACTATTTATTTTATGTTTGCCATGACTTCCCCTGCCAATACTATTACTGTTTCTGCCAATATGAAAGATAATTTGACGCAACTTTTGCCAACGCTGCCGCCAGTACTGGCGCGACTACTTCTACTGCTACCAAACAGAATCGAGTCAGGTCGTTCAGGATTCAACTCCAAAGGTCACCTCCGCTCTGCAATGATTCCAGCAATGTTACCTGCTACCGGAGCAACGATATTCTTCTAGCCCATGGTCTTAGTACCAGCGGTTTGGCCAGTCGGAAGCCACTAGTACGGACCTCGACGATGCTCCCGCGAACCGATGGTCTCTTGGCAAAGTCCAATCCAATTATAACGCAATAATTACGTCACGACATGTTAATCACTTAGTCTCACTGACGAACGAGACAATCAAGGTTTCCAACTCAGGACCTCCCAACTCACCCCAAGATATGCAAAGAACAGCAGGTCGACTTGATGAGGCCAAATTGGTGGGGGGAAGCAGTGGTGACCGAACGCTGCCAGCTAGCGGCCCTCAGAAGACAGCACAACATGTATATGACCATCGACCCAAACGACACGACCACAGCTATTCAACAGCATCCTACTTACCTTCCTGTCAGTGATGACGGCCTTCACACAAGCGAGCCATGTGCGACTCTAGTACCATGAAGAGTTGAGGTGAGTGCCGCTGGTTTTTCTGACGTCTGCTGGACCGTTCTTGAAATCGCTGTGCTCAGTGGTCGTACGGTCAATTACCTTCGCAATAAAAAATGCACTAACCAAGTTAATTCTAACTACAGCGATTGCTAGCATGTCGCTGGCTGTTTTTTTGTGCGAAAACTGCACGGTTGAAAATGCCGAAACAAGATATTAACCATCTCTGTTGGGTTTCCGGTAACTTGAACTTCTTATCATTCCTCTGTCTAAGAACGGCCGTTCCTCCTTAACCCAACCAATTACCACGTAATCTGGATCCCGGTTAATCGTTCTCTATTGCTGAGCGGCGGCTAAATGTCCATTTCGTTGTACAGACATATTGTTCAATTTCCTGAGGTTCTCACCTTTGAGGTTGGAGTAAATTTTATTACAAATCTGTCTAACCACCGCCCCGAACCCATTTTTAAGAGCATTTTATCAACCGTTTTGGTAATATACGACCCTTCTTCCGTTGGGCATGAGGAAGGTATTCACTGAGTCGTCTGATCAAGCACAGCTCGTCGTAAATTTGAATCGCCAGTCAGCGAGTCAACAGTGCTCGGATTGCTCGGCATGTGACCTCAGTGCCTCACTCTTTAAAAGATGAGGCTAACAGATCACTCCTGTCATGGATTTTTGGCGTTGCCGAGGCTTCTTCGCTTCTCTGAGCCAACGAGCTGACGCCGGGTGACTAAGAACTTCTCTGCCATTGAAGGCCGCAGCAATGTCCCAATTCAGCGATTTCATCGATTTTTACACGGGTTTGAGGCTGGGAACCCGGTCTACCCAGATTCACTCAGTTTGCTCGGTTCGATGTCCGGCGGTTTACTGTTGACCTGAAAGGCAGTCATAGAAAACGGGGTGTAGCACCGCTCTTGGGGGTTACAGAAAGTACCAGTAGTTGATAACCCTATAAGAGAACTGTTGTCTTAGAAAGGTCCGAGGTCAAAGCTTATAGTGCTTCTTGTCGCGACTTCTTCGACTGTTATCACTTACTAGGGTGAAGAATTGTTGCACGAGTCTTGTGCTAAAGAGGAAGTGTGTAAGAATTAAGTCGCCGCGGAGTCTACGAAACTCAATTGGATAAAGATCGAGAATTTCAAGGCGAGACGCGTAGGATAGATGCCGTAAGCCGGTGACCATTCTGGTGGCTACTCGCTGGACAACTTCAATGGCGAGTATGTCCTTCTTCAAACCGGTGTATACGACTTGATTGGCATACTCGAACAATGGTATCATGTAGACTCTGTAAAGCGTGTGAATGGCGCACTTGTCAATCCGGGGGAAGGTTCTTTTGATCATCCCGAGCATCATGAGACCCCTTTTGGCGGTCAGCCGGTAATGATAAGAGAAGGACAAACCAGGACAAACCATGTATCAGTCCTTTTTGGAGAAGAATCGGTTTTACGCCCATACCTATGACGACGTCTCTTTTCTGTTAGTTATAGTTTTCTAAAGCTTGAAAACAATTCGTTTGTTCCGAATGGCTTGAATATTTTTGACGGCCCTTTTATTTCTAGAGTCCCACCGGAGCAAGGTGTTCTAGGGTAAGTTTGTCGTTTGCTTTGGATTCCAACGAACATTCTAGGATCGGGCCCAGGGCTAGCGATGTCGGCGGTTGTGTCTCTAGCACAGAAGATGAAGGGTGTCTAACAATGCTGCTGTTCTCCAGCTGGACTCAATTCTGTTTTGCTGGACGTCTTTAATGAAGATTCGCGTGACGTCAAGGAACAATGCCCGATAATTAATACTGATGAGCTATATTAGAGAATTGGACTATGCGAACACCAAAGGAAAGGACTCAGTCCTGCGGAGTTCGAACCAGTCTTAACGATAGGTTCCAGACTTAATGCTATGCCAAGGTATAATATCAACTGCTCTGTTCAGTAGCCGAACTCTGGAACGATCCTGTTGGTTTGCACCCAGTCGGGTCCTCGGGGTGGACTTCCAGACCATAGGTTCGCAAAGCTAATTTTCTACACATTGAGCTGGGGCACTTCGATAGAACTCCGAAAGAATATTTTGCTTCTCAAAAGGTTCGAGGTCGCCTTAGCAGATACCTTGGTCGGGAAGTGTTCAAAGATTTTGTTTGCTGCGTTACTGTCGTGGTAGTTAGAAAAAAGCAAATGGCATTGCGCACTTCTTTCGAAAAAGTTGAGTTTACAGGGGGTTGAGAATTTCATATCTACAGTTTGACTGTCGGCATATCATGCGAGTGGTAGGTGGAAGGGTTTAAGTGAGCCCCAAGTTGGTCGCTGGCGATGTCAGTGGCTTGCTGAGATCAGCCAGTCAAAACCAGTAACTGTTAGGCGGCGCTGACGCAGCTGCATTGCAGCGCAGAGCTAGACTGCTTGACCACTTGAACGCGTACCCCACTGGTTACAGGAAGGGTGAACAGAAGTTGCTGAGAGCGTAGGTGAATGCGGAACAGAAACTCACCTTCAACAACCTATAAAATTTCACGGAGCAAGAAGTACTGGTCAACACCAGTCGAAACGGGCATTTGGTGCCTCTCTCGGAAGGTAGGTCGAGTAACCCTATGGCCCCCGGATCCCCTGGAGTCGGGAAATCTAACAGTAATCTAAGAGTAATGTCGTGGTATGGTATCTTGAGAGAATAAAATTGAAACAATCATTAGGTTAAGCCAACCGTGATACATGTCACTGTGGTCGTTTTGTAATCCAGTCGTTGGAGCAACACCGGAAAATAAAGGACGCCGTTTTTTGCCTGAAGAAGAACCATGTAGCGGGATGTCATAGTATGCGGATGGGACGTATTTTGATCGACGCCACTATACATCGGTCCACGAGAACAAGCTCGATCTGAATCGGAGAGAGATAGTAAACTCATCATTTTACGGAGCTACGTCTTATGAAAAAGGTGTTCCAGATTCACCTCAAAAGGTTTCGTTGGTCCAGAAGCGTCGATGACGACGTGAGTCCTATTGCATAACGAGTCTGGTGATACGTTCCGAGATGAATCCATTGCAAAGACGATTGGTTTACAGGGATGATCGTGCCGAACGATGTTCCTTACTCTACGCGGGACTTGTGAAACACCATGCACTCAAGTATCGGTTGGGCCGCAATGGTGGAAAAATCCCCGGCGCATACATGGAAAATTTTCTGTCGGGAACAAGCCGGTTCTCAGCAATTTATAAACAGGCTGAATACACTAGATTTGTCATAAGTTTCACATGGAACTCGTTAAAATAGTGAACAGGGAAAGGATGGTTAATGGGGTCGGTGAGTTAATTGTCACGCTGTGTCACACGGCGACCCGTGCCGTCCCACACCAAATCTCGTTAGATGATCTGCTCCAAAGGATAAGTTGGGTTTTTGCTGACGGGTACACTTCAGAGTAAAAAGAGCTCTCTTTTGAGAACAGGCAAGTCTTGAACGGGACTGAGAGAAGGGTAATATTCAAGGACGGTTGTCACAATGATGACCTGCTGCAGAAGGAAGACGGCTGGGTACTGCGCGATTATAAAGGGGTGATTGAAAAACGTCTCACCGCATAAAAATAACGCCAGTCCGTAAACTCACTCCCTTCTACCAGTGGGAACATGTGCCTTCAGAACAAAAAAACAGGGCGATAATAAGTATATATGAATATCGCAAAACCTAAGTAAGTACAGAACGAGGTCATGTGAGCTTTAGTTGTCACGCACATTTCATGCGGCCCTCAAAACCATCGACTCATTTCCCCGTTTACCCGAATAACTCTCGAGTGCACAGCAAAATACCACAACAAACAGTAGATAATAATAAGAATAATAATAATAGTAATAATAATAAGAAATTTCTCAACGCATATGTGAGAAGCACGCTTGGTTATGCGCGATCACTGAAGATATTTACAAACCATACAAAAAGGAATAATTAAACAGTGGCACAAAGGTGAAGTTTGTTGCAATAATTACGTGGTCAAAGAGAAAATGACTGTAGTTGATCGAACTTTGACGCATGAAACAGAGAAGGAGATAGTTCGCTCACTTTACAGATTTAGTCTCGAAAATGGGATGTTACACTAATTCACTGTTTACAAGGTTGTGGGATGGGCGATTTTTCAAATATTTCAAGGTCAGCCCGAGAGGATGTCCAAACGAACCTTCGGGATTTTCTGCTGTTAGGGAATAAAATTGGCGTCCGAAAATTGTCAAGATAGATCGGCTTTGGCTAGGCATGGCGGAAAATCCCAAAGTCAAGCGAACGAATGGGTAGATCCCAACGCAGGATTCCTTCGATTGCTCGGAAACGTCACAAAGTTGAACATCTCGTGAAACGTTCAGCTTAGACGAAGTTCCATGCATCCATCCGTCATAGAAAAATTTCCTCGCTCAATGGATAATATGGGAATCGGGAGGGAGAGTGTAATTCCACCCGATAGATGAGAACATTTGGGGTTATAACATTTACTATGACAGACAATATGTATGGGGAATTTTTGACGGAGAACTCGTTCGATAATATTATTTTTGCTATGATTATTGGAATATATAACCCGGACACCAATTTTATTTCCTAACATCGAGAAAATCCGAAGGTGCGTCTGGACATCCTCGAGAGTCGGTATGCTTTCATACAAAAATAATAGGAAAACTGGTATAAGGCGAGTGTCACGGCAAGTTTCAGTAAAATGGTACAAGTGAAAATCCCAAATGAAATGTATGTAAATGAGCATTTTACGGATCCTAACATTAACGCACCTAGTTAGTGGTTAAATTGTCCACCGCAAGTAAGTCAATTTCGCACAGTGAATCATCATGGCGGTAAACAACGTGGACGTTTTCTGGAGAATATTCAAGGGGAAGTATCAGAACTTCCGCGAGTACCAGGAGGATCTCAACAGATTTCAACGGGAAACGTGTAGCAGTTTCTTTATCAATAGTTCGCAAACTGCAGCAATTGCCAAGAAACATAGGGGAATAGATTTGCCGCCAGGCTGCCCGTAAGGAAGTGTCGTGTATAAGTGTGTACACTGTACTCGTCGGACGGTAGCCGCCAAACGGTAATATATTAGTACAATTCTTATGACTGTCTTTTAGATTCACCGATTACGGCTGCAAGGTCTCTTGGGTAGTTCACTGTCGTAGCGGGACACATCGCATCGAGAAGGCCAAACTAGAATATTCACACGACTTTCAAGTTGGACGGTCTAGCATATATCCGAGAAATAGACGTCTGTCGATAGCAGATGAGCGGCATGTGACTGAGATGATGCAGAACTTCCAAAGCACCCGTGAAGTGAATTTGTACGTTTAGTGTAAGTTCGGGATTAAGATGCATGCAGAGGAATTACGCAATCTACGTAAGAAGCAGTGTAAGACTGACTCTCGGAGTGAGCTGATTAAATTACGCGATCTGCTTAAAGCAGAAGGACGGTATTGCTTTCTGTTAGGGGAGAAGTGTTTGCGGTTCGCATTCTTCGTTTCGAAAGGTTGTTTCCAGCTTTGTGTGTGCTTATGCACCTTGGAACGCTGGCATTGGAGGCAAGCGCATGCCCAACTACGAACGTCCGAGCTGACTTTAGGCCAAACAAACCGATCTGCTACTAGCTTAACTTTAGCTCGAATACTAGGGTGTGAGACATTATGAAGCTGGTTGAAGATAGCACGCCTGTATGCCAGTGGCACTACAGGTCTTGGAATACCTGTAGTCATATCGCAAAGAACGGTTCCATCTGCATTAGGTAGCGGAATGATGCGCAGCTTTAAGGAGTGGCGTTGCAAGGAAGCTTGAAAATCAGGCTCTCGCAACTGAGCTGCAGCTAGGTCGCTAAGGTCAAAGGAAACAAGTGTGACTAGGGTGGCGTAGACGCGTGAGAGAGCGTCGGCGACAGGGTTGAAGGCACCTGAAACATGCCTGAAACATGTTGCAGGTAAACTGTGAAACATAGTCCAGGTGTCTGACCTCCCTCGGGGAGTACCTGTCTGATGATCTCAGTGCATACACCAAGCGCTTGTGATCAGTAAACACAGTTAAGAGGCGACCTTCCAAGGCATTACGAAAATGGCGTATACCCAGGTATATAGCAAGTAACTCTCTTCCAAACGTGCTATACCAGGATTCGGTCGGTAACAATCGTCTGGAGAAGAAACCTAAGCGTTGCCACTCGTCATCGACAAACTGTTGCAATACGGCGCCGACAGCTGCAATAGAAGCATCAGTAAAAAGAGAAAGTGGGGCTTGAGGGTCTGGATGGGTTGAAAGGGCAACATTGGATAGAGCTTTTTTAAGCTCTACAAAATCTGTGCGTGCTGCGTCCGTGAAAATGAACTTACGTGTACCGCCTCGGAGTAAGTCCGTGAGGGGTTGCAGAAGTTGCGCATAATAAGGGATGAAACGCCGGTAGTAATTAACTAAACCGGTAAAACGACGAAGCTGTCTAAAAGATGTGGGCTCCGGGAAATCATTGACAGCACCTACCTTTGCTGATAGAACTTGGATGTCAGAAGGTGAAATAATGTGGCCTAAAAATTCTATGATATCCTTTCGAATTTCGAACTTAGCTGGATTGACGGTTACCCCGTGTTGAGCTAACCTGGCAAACAAGGAACGTAGACGTTGCACATGTTCTTCTTCGGAAGAACTGGCCACCAATATGTCGTCTAAGTAGGGGTAGACGAAATCCAGGCCTCCGCATACTTCGTGGATAAAACGCTGAAAGGTTTGTGCAGCGTTTGTAAGGCCAAATGGCATTAGAAGGAATTCGAACAGGCCAAAAGACGTGATGACGGCCGTTTTGGGGATATCCGCCTCCTCTACTGGGATTTGGTGGTAAGCGCGGACCAGATCAATCTTACTGAACAGAGTTTTACCAGAAAGACAGGCTGCCAGACCCTGGATGTGAGTGATAAGATACCTATCAGGGATTGTGACATTGTTGAGGCCACGGTAGTCGCCACAAGGGCGCCAATCACCTGACTTCTTGGGAACCATATGGAGTGGGGAAACCCGTGGACTTTTAGAAGCGCGGATTATTCCTAGTTCGAGCATGTGTTCAAACTCCGCCCTAGCTATTTTATGTTTGTCCGGGGCCAGACGTCTTAGTCTACGGGAGACTGGTGGGCCTTCAGTTCTAATGTGGTGAGTTCAAGTTAAAGTGACTGGAAGGGGTTCGATCGCAGATCGAACGAGCTGTGGGAAATCTAAAAATAAGGATGTGTAAGGCTGAGAGATTTCAGGCTGTAGAATAAGAGGACTGATGGCCACTGAGTATGCCTGGGTGCCGTTGATGCTAGTTTTTGTACGGGAATCGACCAGTTTCCGTCTCCGCATGTTGACCACGAGGTCGAAATGCTGAAGAAAATCAATTCCCAAAATAGCGAAAGGTACGACTGAGACTGTGAAAACCCAGCGAAATGTTCGCTGGAGGCCTAGGTCAAGCGTGAGTGAGCGTTGACCATAGGTGGGAATGGGTGTGCCGTTAGCAGCACGAAGCATAGGCAGGGAAGAGGGGTCGCCTCGCCGGATCTTGGAGGAATCACGCTGACTTTCGCCCCGGTATCGACCAGGAACATGATTCCCGTGCTTGAATCCTTAATGTGAAAGAGGCGACTGTTAGGGAGGGTGCCGGCCGCGTTTGTCGCCACTGCGAGCCGGCTTGGGAGTTTCCCTGGTTGAAGTATTTACAAGGGGCGACGCAACGCTTCGCCCAGTTGCCGAACTTGTTGTGGTACCAGCACAATTCGCCAGCTGCCTGAGATTTACGCGGGGACTTACTCCGACGTCGACGCGAAGGGGATCGTGTCTT
>QNGE01004042.1:48815-69902 GCA_008508345.1 Paragonimus westermani
GGAAGGTGCAAGTGCAATTGTGACCTTGGGCAGTCGAACCAACGAGAAAGTCCAGACATGCAACCAAACAATGTCAATAGTGTCGACGGTCAAAATAAATAACAAAATAATTGGAGTACGTGGCAAACCAAGAAGGTCTCTACAGTCGCATAACCACGGGGCCCAATTATAATGAATTTGCAATGTCGAACCTGTAGGCTACACCAAGGTTTTCGGTCATGTTCTGTCTAGTTTAACCCGACACGGTGCCTACTTCTCGCTTAGCGCGCGTACCTTATTCATTTCACGTCTCATACGCCTGTTAGTAGTGTATGTGCTTTACCATTCTTTCACTGCATTCATTTTGATGGTTACAACTAGTGAAAACAATCCCCACAATTCCCGTGTTATTATTGTAAGTGAATGATTGCTAATAAGCCTACTTTAACCAATGCAAATAACACGTTCGCAAGTCTTTTAACAAAACTAGTTGCTTACAGCCGCAAGTGACCACAGATTAATAGAAACATAACACAACCGCGCTCATAGTGTACGAAATAAATGTAACTGCGAACGCGCGTCTGTCGGAGCTATCCATTGAAAAAGACGTGCACAAAATGGCGATAATCGCGATCCCAAACAACGATATGCTTAAACATGAGAATATTCTTGAGAGTTTTTCTCAAGTGCGTTTACAAACGAAATGAGCATGTTGATCATGACTCTTTATTCCACTCTGATTCACTTACTGTGTGGCCAACTGCTGGCCAGACGTTGGCCAACACCTAGAAGACGGCCATGTGTTTGCTGGGCAGCGGCCTCAATCTTCTCTGCGATAACAGGAGCGGGGCATATGTTGGCTGAACAACCAGAAGATTTTACACCTTTCTTCCCAGTCAACATGCATTTTTGCGCAGGGATGACCGCTTGACGGCTGGCAATTTCTGGAGAGTGGCTGACTAAGCGGGCATTACTATATGATATTCAACTTTTATCAACTGGCAATGTTCAAAAGGTCTTGATGCAAGTGAATATGACAAAATCCAACAAATAGTACGTAAATTTGAGTGATCAAGTGGTAAAAACGGGATATGCACCAGCACGCAATAATAAGGGAGTGCATTCCCTTTCGTACACGAAAAACTGGAAAACTCTGATGGAATGAATGTGACCTGAAGTTTTAGTAAAATGATACAAGTGATCTTTCCAAGTGAGATCTGAGAAACATCATATATCATAACATTGGACGTAAAAGTGTTTAAATGGTCCAATATAGGTAAATCACTTCCGTACGTTGAATCAGCATGGCGGTGAACGATGAGAGCACGTTCAGAGGGATATTCAAGATGAAGTACCAAAAGTTCGAGGAGTATGTTGAAGACTTTTGCACATTTCAACGGGAAACTTGTACAAGCTTTTTCATTAACACTTCGCAGACAGCTGCAAGTGCTTAGAAGTATAGAGGAATAGACCTGCCACCAGGCTGCCCGTTTGGAAGTGCGTTGTACAAATGCGTACACTGTTCACGGTGAACGAAGCCCTCCAAACGGTAACGTTCATTTAATCAGTTTTCACGGTAAATTGTAGTTTTGCAGATTACAGATGTCACGCCTCCTGGGCCATCAATTATCGCACCGATGGATATCAAATCGAGAAGGCAAACTTGGTGCGCTCACGCGACCTACAGGTTGGTAAGCCAAACATTTATCCTAGGAATAAACGTCTGGCTGTTGATGCTGAACTGCATGTATGTGAGATGATGGGCCATTTTAAGAGTGCCCGTGAAATAAGGACGTACGTGAACCGTTAATATGGGATTAGAATGCGTCGGCACGATTTATGTAATCTACGTGCAAGGCACAGCAAATTGGACCATCGCAACGAAATCAAGAGGTTGTGAGATTTACCGAAAGTTGAAGGTAGCTATAGGTTTCTACTCCAGGATAGTGTTAAGTTTCGTCATGTTTGTACCGAAAGGTACATTCCAACTGTGTCCCAAGTATGGGGATGTCATTCTAGGAGATGCAACTCATCAGTTAAATTATGGCGGCTTTATACTATGGCATGCTATGTTGGTAGACGTAACTGGAGTTAAGGTGACGTTTTTTACACACTTATGTCGAACGAAACCACTGCCAGTTATAGGATAGTTCTCGAAAACCTGCTTAAAATGGTGCCTTGTATGTCTGCTGTTTGCACCTTCATTGACCGTTCAGCAGCACAGATGAAGGCAATAGGTGAAGTCTTTCCGCATTGTGCCATAGTATTCTGCCGTTTTCATTTACTGCATGATGTGTCTCGGCGTTTCCGCCAGTTGGTTGGCATAAGCGAATATCAGACAAACCGTATGTACCAGTGGACCCGCAATATGGTGTTCACTGAGAGCAGGGGTCAATTTAACAGTTTGCTACAGACTGTGAAATCTGTCAGTAATGAGGCATACCAGTATCTTTCAAGTACTTGGCTAGACAGAATAGAGGATGCTGAGGATGTTTGCTAGGATATAGACGTTACCTTAGGATGTATAAGCGCTGTCAACATTAGTCGACATGTA
This sequence comes from Paragonimus westermani, assembly GCA_008508345.1. NCBI lineage: Eukaryota > Metazoa > Platyhelminthes > Trematoda > Plagiorchiida > Troglotrematidae > Paragonimus > Paragonimus westermani. Next base: position 51,349 of record QNGE01004042.1, read on the forward strand.
GCTGCTTTGCGAGGGATGAATGAGTTACTGTATAGCCATCCTGACCTATTATTGCTCTGTTCAATCCCATGTAGGAAGGTTGTTCAGATTAGCGGCCGAGCGGCATTTGACAACTTATGTCCGGAGAAAATAGTGGAGGACACTAGCGAATGGTAAGAATCTTTCTCTTTTGCTCCCGAAAGGGTTAGTAGAAAACGGGTTCCGATTGTTCAGATTAGCGGCCGCGCGTCGTTTGACAACTTATGGCCAGAGAAAATAGTGAAGAGCACTAGCGAATGGTATGAATCCTTCTCTTCTGCCCCCGGAGGGGTTAGTAGAAAACTGGTTCCGTTGGTCAGGAAAAGCTTGGTAGTCAACTCATATATCCCTACATGCACCATCTTCCCCAAGGTGTGCTACACAGACGCCGTCCACCAGTTAGACTGCATGCATGTCTGATGAGTTAAGCCTTATGCCCGCTGCCTCAATAGAACCGCCGTTTGTATCTAACACGCGCAGGAGGTGTAAACTTGAAAGCCGTGTGAAATGACCATGATATGCCGCAGATTGACGTCATCGGTGATCCCATGGTGACAGCCCGTATTGGACGAGTTTGTAAGGGTACGCTAGAGCAGTTCAAAACAAAAGTCAGGAAGCCTTTCGAAAAGCAGCGTGCCTCGAAGCCTGCAGACAGCAACGTTTGCCAGATTTGCTTCGAAACGGAGGATCCCGTGGACCTGGACAACGAAACCGTGCACTGGGTACAGTGCGGTCAGTGTTCCGGTTGGTACCACCACTACTGTGTCAACTACCACAAGTCTGAACCCGTCTTCACCTGCGTAGACTTCGACAACGTGTACAACACTTGACCGTCCGGCAGGAGTATGAAGAAACGGTGCTCTCAAGCGTCATGTGAAACAACCAACGGCCCTATTTAGGGCCACCAAAGACATGGTTTCACGAGCTATGCTAATGTTTTTATTTTGCAGTTGTTATTGCCGTTAGTCAATTGAGGTTCACTGAGTCTTCCTCCAGTGGTTCTTCTGTGGGTATACCAGGCCGCCAACAGTGTGCGTCTATTTTTAAACCGATTTGCATTCAGTGGTTCCTCTGTGGGTATACCAGGCCGCTAACAATGTATGTCTATTTTCTAACTGATTTCCAGTGCTTACTGCCGTTAGCCAAGTGAGGTTCACCAAGTCTTCCTTCCGTGGTTCCTCTGTGGGTAGACCAGACTATGTATATATAATCATATATATTTGCATACACATTTTTGTGTTTATAGATATATATATGAACACATGTGTATATAAGCATATAAAAATATAGATATCCATATCCAAATGTACATGCATGTGTGCATAAATGTGTACAACGTGATATATATATAGCTGTGTGAACACATGTACACAGATAGCTTTATATATATGCATTCAGGTATGTGTATATCAACATGTGTGACTACACATGTGCATATAAATACATATATATATCATCACGCATCTCTATACAAATGCTGATGTATATATAGAAATATGTATGGTTATATATATATTCATATATATATATATATGTATATATATTTAGCTTAAGCTAAATATACAAATTTGTATATATATATGTATATGTACATACACATATGTAAGTATACATATACATGAATATATATACTTATATATACATAGTTAATAATATACCCATTTGTTTGCGCACACATACATATATATACATACTCGTGTGTACAATTATATGTGCACATAATTGTATTTATTTGCGCTTTTCACCAGCCCCTCTGGGATAGCCCATTGCCCAATGAGAAAATTGCACTTCAAGGTCAGTCGGTGCATTACTAGTCCTGTAACGCGCAACCGAAACCAGCGAGCGCGCACGGATTGAATTCGAGTTATGTAACGGGGCGTGCTGCTGTGTTGTCGGTGCCGTTTTAGCTTTCGTTTGTGTAAGTCGTGTGCATGGCTTACTGGGCCTTCGGCCCATGTTTGTTCGTATCGTTTCTCTATTCAGAACTGTTGTTCGAACCCCTACTATGGAAGAGCGTTGTGGCCTAAGGCGTCCACGTTGCCCGAAGGTTGGCCCGCGAAGTCACGGGCATTCAGTGTAGAGTCGGCTGGCCTGCATGTTACACCATCAGCAACACACATTTCGGTGTTTGTAATTTCCCCCATCGGATGTCACAGTAAGGAAGCGGACTATGTGGTGAAACATTTTTATCCATGACAGCTGAACAGGTCACGGTCTATGATTATGTTTGTTAAACAAAGTCGACAACTAGGCACCGCACAACAATGGGGACGATAGAACGGAATTGAACTTACTCAAACAACCGGTCGTAGGTTGGGTCGGAGAAAAAGACTGCCAGCGGATCGATGAATAGGAGGAATTATAAATTATTCATGAAGCATGTGGAAGGCTAATGTCTAGTTATGCATCCGGGAACATCACAGGGCACAGACTGAATAACGGTAAAAGAAGCACTAGCAGTGGCTGAAGTAAAATTAAAGTTGACTGATGCAATCTATCTGAGGTGGTGGACGAAAGGTAGGGTCACCTTTTAACAGTAATCAGGTGAGGTACAACAATGTCAGGCTAACGCAGTAGACCTTATTAAAGTCAACGATGAATCTCACCAGATACCTACCATTCTGTCGAAGAGATAGGATCGCTTCAACTGTTGTTGACAAAATGGTGTCCCGTTAAAACATACACGATACTGCGTGACTCAGGCTCTTTCCAGCTTTATCTGACGTGCAACGGCGTGATTTGGATATGACGGGAGTTAATTCCACCATCCGTCTTTCCGAGTCTAATAAATTCGGTGAAACCATGCAACGAATAAACTGCTAGCGCACTGGCATATATCTGATGCACTGCAGGGTCTCACAGGAACTGTCTCCGAGGTGACCTCTACCTCACGTAAGCGAGTAGATAGTCGTTAGGCGGTGCCCGGAAAAAGTTTTTCCACGCCAGGCTAATTTCCCAATGATTGCTGCGCTTCGTGAAGAGTGAGCTCGCCTGTTTCGGATTTTATTTTAATCAGCAGCGGACATCGCGAGACAACAGCTGCTTGATTCTGAGGATTCCAATTCGTGCATACTTTCATGGAAGAGGAATTTTTGTTCGGCCCGCCATATACAGCGTCAGTACACGGCTCATCCAGCTCTCAGACCTCAAATTGACGAAGAAATATCCACCCAAGCGAGTTGTTCGTCGCAAGCCGCTTCATCGGATCTCCACATCGTTTTCTGAGTGCCCAGCGAGCTTCTGGTTTGTTTGCTGCCGCGAGTACTCCTGTTCTATAGGCACATTTTTTGAAAGAACTGATATCCTGCAGATGTTCTCAGTGCGTAAACTGTTCATTGGATGGCATCACCCTTTCTTCATTGATCATGTCTAATTTTGATATGGATGTTTACCGCCATCTGAAGGATATAAGTTGAGATATGAGAGAAGGTGGGATCACTGTGCTGACGTAAAAACATTGAGCGCAATTGTCTTGGTTTGTCATTTTGACTTCCATAGCGACTGCTTATTGATAGAAGTCGATTTAGATCCACGGTCTTGTAACATGTTGGTTTTTATTATTTCGGGACCACATGGCCCCACTCGAATCAATCTCAGGGCTACTGGATTGTTGATCATATTAGTGGCGTTGACTGTCGTCCCTGTTGTTAGTTTGCTTGAAGCATCTCTGCCACTTGCCCACGACGCCTCAGAAAACCTTATCGGGCCCCAATACAGCGTAATGTTTGATGACTACCCCAGCTTCAAAACGACAGAAGTCATTCAAGTAGAACAAACGATATACAGGATTCTTCCCGACATTAAAAAACCAGACCGAAAACTGTGAGCAAAAGAATCAGTATTATATTGGATCCCCATGTGTTCCAATGTTACGGTTTTAAACATCCGATTAAGGTTGTCAGTCTCGAGATTTTCATTAAAGGACGTGCCAAATTCATCCGTACATGACGGCGGCAGGATTTGGTAGCATTAATCACTGTACCGCAGTCCACCGACATATTGCTGTGTTACCGCCGGAGCACTCAGGGTTGTTTTCAGAGGATTCCGAAAAGAGCTCCACCAATATATTTACACATGATTTTGACGCAGAGAGCCTCCAGTTAATATGTCTCCGTCATTCCCATCACCCTGAATGTCGCCGGGTGAAACGCTAGTAGTCGTAATACACAGCCCTTGTGAACTTACAGCTCTGGAAAATCTCCGACGTGCATTTATGAAAGGTTTAGTGGGTTATCCGTCTTCATTGAACTACAGAGAACGCTGCCAGACGCTTTAACTGGATCCTTTTTGGCTACGGCGTCTCAAGCTGAACCTTGAGCTCATGTATAATCTAGTTTATAGCAATAAATTTAATGTCAAACTCGCGATTCGCCTTCAACATAGCTCGAAATACAACATAAGGAACAAAGAGTTCACTTTGGCAACTCTTAAATCCCGTTAAAAACTCCGTTCAACTTTTTTCCTAGTGAAATATACCTACATTTGGAACAAACTCCCACATGCAATTAGAACCACTAAGAATATACATCAATTCAAACAGAGCTTAAATCTTTCTTGACATTAAAGAACGTCATGTTGATTTTCAAACTCTGCTTGCCTGAAGACGATATCTTTCAAAAGGGACCTATTAACATCTAACCATCTGATCTAATCTAATAATAACGGAGGGTGAATCTATACCACAGGATGTAACGCCACACACACTTCGAACTGATCAAAGCTATCAATTTAGCCATTCGAGAAATTCCTCATTTCGAAACTTATCATTTCTCCAGCAGGATAGATGTTGTACAGAGCTCTGTCAAAAAGTTGCAGCTGCATAACAAAACCATAGCCAACATATGGCATCTTAAACATCCCCGTTAGTAGTAACCAAACCATCCTGTTACTCTTACTCCATACTCAACAATTATCAGCTCTGTATAGCTATCAACCACTACGCAATAGCTGTGCAGGTTAAAACAGTTTAGAGAATATATACAGCTTAACCTGTTCGCCTCATATGATTACATATAAATACCTGCCTCTTCCTATTCTACAGACCACCTGGTAATCTTTCCGTGTTGCTAAACATCTTTCCATTCTACACAACGGCCGTACATACTAAATCGACATCGGAATTCGGCTGCAGTCATATACTGGGATAATCTGTGAATCGATCACTTTTCGCGTTATACGGCAACAATTATTTATTAGAGATATATATTTTATTAACTAACATAGAATTGTAAATTCTATATAAAAGATTTAGCCAGAAAATTTCGGACTCCGTCATTCAACTTACCGTACTTGCAAGAAGAATCCAGCGGATACAAGTTAGAGCGCTAAGGGGGCCAATGCGTTTGGACCTCCAGTACAATCGCACGTCAGCCGCCACAAAAGGCGGACTTCCACGGTAACTCCCGTCGACCTTGTGAATCTAAAAAAGCTTTGATATTGTGGGACGCTCTTCGTAAGGTCAAGTACTTAGCATGTTTTCAGGCTGGGAAATGTGGTTCACAGCACTCAAGATCACGTGGACTCATTGTGCAACCAATTCTAGAAATGCGACACATACATCAGCTCACCAACTCTCTTGTTTGTGGTTTGTGGTAAATTAATACCCAATATTTGGCTTGAGTGGATATGACGGCAATACTGGGGACAATTCTCATATCACAGGGATTGTAGACTGTTCTGGACTTTGATGGTAATTCCGCTATATAGGTCGCTTTGGAGAAGATGCTTTTAATGGTGGCCGCTCTCTCACTTCACAATGTAAATTTTATCCTACATGATTTTTTTGGCTGGCGATCTGCCGATATATTCTGCTCAGTTGCCTGTGATTTACAAGGTCGAAATGTCCATACGTATAATTCGAAAACACCGGAATATGGTTGTTTCGATGCACATGATGCGCGCTACGCCAAAATCTCGTCGGTCCACTTGCTGTGTTATGGTTACTGCGCCGGAACTAGTTCCGGGCTTGAGGAAGGTACGGCTCCGATTACTATTCTGCATTCCACACTATTGCGTCCGGCGACGTGATCAGGGCGTTTCTGAATTTTTTGGCTGAGGGCTTGTCAATATATTCGTTCTAATTATTGGTAAGTTGTTAAAACGGTCCTGTTCGCAGGCATAAGTTGAAATCATAAAAATCGCCGTGTTTACTTCAAACGTTACCAGCGATTCTCATATACCCTTTTGCTCATCATCTCTCAACAACTTGTAGTGAAATTGCGAAGGTGTTCCAGTGCTCCGACGGAAAGAATCTGGCGAGTATATTTTCAAGCATCTCCACATGTGAAGCCATGTGTGATTTTGTGCAACATTTAATATTTTAAATTATAGCGGCTGAAAACTTCATGTACCAAACCTACTTCCTGATGCTCAACTCTTGTTCATGCTTGTTCTCTGTTTCACGCTTTATCCTTCCGCTGTTACCTGAATCACTGTATCCGGCTGCGTTTTTTTTCAAATACTTGGTTTCGAACTTTGTAAACGTGGGAGATTCAATTTCACGGTTTACTTCCCTCATCGTAGTTTTTGATGCATTTTCTCAATTGGGCGCCTTATGTATAACATACCTCTCTGCATGACTGTCCATTTCCCGGTCGGAATCTCCTGCCCAGTAAGGTGTGAATCTAATAAACGTCCTTTGGTTTACGGATGTAGCAACTCAAGTCCCGGCATGTCGATAGACATTGTGATTGGATCAGCCATACCAGTAAACGACAACTATCACAAAAAGCGTTGAAGGTAGAGCATATTTTTTCGACTTTGGTCGGTTGGTCAACTTTAACGAGTTCTACACGGGCTGGTATAGTAACTCGTCTCTCGCCCTTTCAAACCAGTTTCTCTCTTTTAATATCCAGTAAGCACTCGCTGAACTGAGGGGCCGACAGTAAATCCAAAATCTGGCGCTCTCAGTATCAAGCGTTTCTTTCTTCAACAGGGTGTACATCGTTGACTGACGTACCAAGGACGCGGCCATACATAAACCTCTTGAGGAGTACGGACAGGTAGGGTTTAGCATCCTGAAAGTGGCTAAATAGCTCGTCATTGCCTTTTCGTGGTGATGAGCGAAGCGTAACTTGGACAACATTCATATAACTACATACTTCTACAAAATGATTTTTGTGGTATCTAACCTGTCATGTAAGCCGGAAATTAATAACTCAACTCCTCAAAATTCCGGACGTTTGGTGGTGGTTCGAGCAACTCTTAGCCTACTCTCATCCCCCATCGGCAGAGTGGACCTAGGAAAGTTGCGTCTGTAATACCGCAATCGTCCATGTATTGTGAACCAGCTAAGCGCCAGAATCGAGTGCAAAATTAAAGACGGTCGCTATGGCGTTTTCTAATCAACGAGGCACTAGACTGCTAGAAGACTGATAAAAAGTAAATCGAAATCACTGAAATAAAACCCGATATTGGATGCACGAAATAAACAAGTTCCCAGATTAACGATTCGCTCGTTCGCGACTAGTTGCAACAATCATGTAATGGTGGAGTGACCAAGTGCGAGCAAAACCGCGCTGCATACAAATATATGCCCAGAAGTGTGGAATGAGCGAAGAAAACATTGCTCGAGAATAAGTTTCCGCGAGTAACGATCTCAAGACTTGGTGAAACATCAAGATTGAGTTTCGTTGCCGAGGTGATTCGTCGCGCGTGTGACTCGAATGGCCGTGTAGGTCTTCGCGAGAAAGTTTCCCAATCTCTACCAATGAGGTTTCAGATGTAAGTAGAGGAAGGATCAACGGACAAGGGGTAAATAAGTAAAGAGAGCGTGCCTACAGATGTCCTATGACATACCAGTCACCAAACACTTAAGATTGGCAGCCACTCTATCATTGCTAGCGCCCCAGCAGTGTGACACCTACGCGCACATACTTTTCTTTGGAGAGAAGCTAATCGTCTACACAAAGCAATGTGGTATCTGTCGATACTGTTGACAACCAGAATTTCTATTCGTCAACCTAAACAAGAGCGTCTCTGGGCGTCCTTCAGTGCGTCCGTACACTAAACCAATGCCTCCCAAGTATATGTGACGAATGCGAGGCACGAAGATCAAATACGGGTAACTGCGAGGGACGGAACGCTTATTGTGCGACAATTACTGCAAGTCTCCACCAGTGCTAAACAACACCGATACGTGAAAGCAGCCAGGAATGTTGAGGATCTGACTGTGGAGCGCTTGAACAAGTCAGCAATGTATATTTTACAGCGATGCGCATAGGTCGACGAACGTGCAAGCAAACGAAAGCGATCGCATACAGCATGCAGGTGGCAGACAAAGTTCCCTACGGTCCAACATATAATGTAAACAATGGTCTTCGGGGATAATTTTACACACCTTGGCATAACGGGGTTATCTCCAGGTCAGTAAAGTGTTGGTTTTTGTGAGCACCAGAAGTATACGGTCAAAGGCCGACATTCGTTAACCTCAGCAGACATAATGATGAGATGGATGGCTTGGCCGGTTTTCCTCTCCAGAAATTCCACCGACAAAATGGGCAACAGGCAAGCAGGCGTCTACATCCTGGATGTTGCATGCTTCCAACTTTTCAGGGTGAACCGTGAGGTGTCCAGTTGAACGTCGTGAAAAAATCGAACAGAGTTTGACATGAAACCACTGTCTTCGACCACAATAGCTATCCGCGGGGATAAACATAGGCGTTGCGCGAGACAGATTAGGAAGAAGCCCGTGCTGATTGGAAGGAAATTTCGGGAGAGGTACCCTAGAGTGGCACATCAAAACGGTTGATCCACTATCTTACACGGGATCACAGATGGTCTGATTTGTCGACGTCCACTTGAGAAGTGTCGATAATCTTCATCACCTCGGCTTCGTTGCACGTCCTAATGAGACTTTCTCTCCGGTTTCTCTTTCTCAATATCCAATAGTGGGATCTAAGCCAGCACACGTGACGTTCGAAAACGGCTGAATGTCCCCTGGGTTTCCTGTTGCAGTCCCATTTGAAGGGACTAATTAACTGGTTTCACATGCAACGTACGGTAATCTAATAACTTATGCTAAAATGGTGTTTTTAACCGGTACTGCGGCCACAACCTTACTAAAACCGCTTATATTGTTCAATTCTGTTTATATCAACATTACTGAGTGTGAAACAATGTGTATCGAACAAGCTCGTTTATAGTGGCTCATCATCAAGCTGAATTAATAATAATAATAATAATAATGGTATATTTCTCAACCCATTTGTGAGAAACACGCTCAGATAAGGGTGATCAGTACACACATTTCAACGTGAACTACATAACGTAAACATAATTGTTAATTGTACAAGACACCAATTATGGGAATAGAGTAATAGAACGGACAAAGTAATAAAGGAAAACTCTAGTTTATAAAGAGACAGATGGCTCACTTGCTTCTGAAACAATAGTTCTCGAGATTTTCAATATTCGACAAAAAATGTTAAGTCGTTACATCAATTGTTGCATCACAAGGCTAACTTTGGCCTTATTTTCAAGGTCATGCCAGGAAAAGGATTTTCCTGGACGAAGAAAATGAATAGTCGAAGAATTTCGCCATCAGTTGATATGGATGGCCTCGGAAAAATATGTAGAATCTTTTGGGAAGATAAGGAAAGATAGGCGGGTACCAATTTTTCCGGAGAAATGGACGATCATCTGGAATGGACTCCGTCATTTCCTCAAATCAACGGAATTTCACGGATTGCCCAACCAGTACAGGATTTTGATTTCCCGGACGTTGTAAATTGCTATATCTCGTTAGAATTTATTGTAGAATCAGGAATGGGAGGCAAAATTACGTGATAGGCAGGAGAACGTAGAATGGTCATGTGAAGTATGACGAATGATGGAGTCCGAAATTTTCTGGCTAAATCTTTTATATAGAATTTACAATTCTATGTTAGTTAATAAAATATATATCTCTAATAAATAATTGTTGCCGTATAACGCGAAAAGTGATCGATTCACAGATTATCCTAGTATATGACTGCAGCCGAATTCCGATGTCGATTTAGTATGTACGGCCGTTGTGTAGAATGGAAAGATGTTTAGCAACACGGAAAGATTACCAGGTGGTCTGTAGAATAGGAAGAGGCAGGTATTTATATGTAATCATATGAGGCGAACAGGTTAAGCTGTATATATTCTCTAAACTGTTTTAACCTGCACAGCTATTGCGTAGTGGTTGATAGCTATACAGAGCTGATAATTGTTGAGTATGGAGTAAGAGTAACAGGATGGTTTGGTTACTACTAACGGGGATGTTTAAGATGCCATATGTTGGCTATGGTTTTGTTATGCAGCTGCAACTTTTTGACAGAGCTCTGTACAACATCTATCCTGCTGGAGAAATGATAAGTTTCGAAATGAGGAATTTCTCGAATGGCTAAATTGATAGCTTTGATCAGTTCGAAGTGTGTGTGGCGTTACATCCTGTGGTATAGATTCACCCTCCGTTATTATTAGATTAGATCAGATGGTTAGATGTTAATAGGTCCCTTTTGAAAGATATCGTCTTCAGGCAAGCAGAGTTTGAAAATCAACATGACGTTCTTTAATGTCAAGAAAGATTTAAGCTCTGTTTGAATTGATGTATATTCTTAGTGGTTCTAATTGCATGTGGGAGTTTGTTCCAAATGTAGGTATATTTCACTAGGAAAAAAGTTGAACGGAGTTTTTAACGGGATTTAAGAGTTGCCAAAGTGAACTCTTTGTTCCTTATGTTGTATTTCGAGCTATGTTGAAGGCGAATCGCGAGTTTGACATTAAATTTATTGCTATAAACTAGATTATACATGAGCTCAAGGTTCAGCTTGAGACGCCGTAGCCAAAAAGGATCCAGTTAAAGCGTCTGGCAGCGTTCTCTGTAGTTCAATGAAGACGGATAACCCACTAAACCTTTCATAAATGCACGTCGGAGATTTTCCAGAGCTGTAAGTTCACAAGGGCTGTGTATTACGACTACTAGCGTTTCACCCGGCGACATTCAGGGTGATGGGAATGACGGAGACATATTAACTGGAGGCTCTCTGCGTCAAAATCATGTGTAAATATATTGGTGGAGCTCTTTTCGGAATCCTCTGAAAACAACCCTGAGTGCTCCGGCGGTAACACAGCAATATGTCGGTGGACTGCGGTACAGTGATTAATGCTACCAAATCCTGCCGCCGTCATGTACGGATGAATTTGGCANACCCATGCTGGGATAGGTTTATAAGATTTTGTGATAATAAGATTTCAACCATGCGTTATTTTACCGTGTTTTGAATCCACCAGGTATGATAATTTGGCGCTGCAGAGGGACTTCGTTATACCACTGGTGACTCGAGCCGGATGATATTCCCGGATCCGTTCCGATAAGCCTCCTGTCCTGTGTGATTGGATGCCTATTCACTCAGAAGTTCGAATGCTGGTGGTGTGGATTTCCTGTTGTGATACACTAATTAATATAATGCAATTTTTTAAAACATGCTCGATACAAACAAAGATTTCATTTATCGACAATTGTCTCAAAATATCATTCCTCCTCCACACTCTAAAATAGTTTCTAGACTGAATGTTCCATATGGTTGAGGTTGTATATACATATATATTTGTGCGACGTTCGCGAACGCAGTCACATGTGCACATTTAGCTAACTATGATGAATAAAGACCCCGAAGAACAGGTCCATGTTTCACTGGAAAGAGATTAAAACCCGCATAATCCCTGGCTGCAGAGTACATGCAAATGTAGAGCAGCGAGGTGCTGATTGTTTTCCCATGCACACTATCGTGTGATGGAGATGAACACAAAAGGGACGCACGAAGGTTTGTTCAGTCAGCCTCCAAGTATTTACAAACCAATGAGGCGCGCAAGGAAACTGCTGTGGGATGAAATTGGCTGGCGACGCGAAATACCTTTGACGTGCAACAGCCAACTCGATATAAGCAGGTATGATTCTAATTGAAGCCGCAATAATTTAGGACCTAAACAAAGTGATGTTGACGTCAGAATATGCACACGTTCCATCGCTATCCACTATAATTTGCGGAGCCAGAGGTCTCCTGTCTTGACAGATCGAAAGAGACAGCCACTAACGCCCAGGAAAAGACGAGCATCTACTAATGGTATTGCTTATAATCAACGGATTGTTGAGATTCAATCAATGTGCCTTGATATTTGTCAACTAACGGCTAACCTTATGAGCTAGACATCGATGATGAGTTGTGCGAACATCGCCCATGCCCAAGCATCCAAATTAGCCTCAGAATACCAGAGCTAGTTACGCAACCTATGAGTAGCAGGGATTTTGGTTTATATACTGTTGGGGACGTTCGCTTCGGATTAACCTGTCACAGTGACCGGAGCCGAAGGACGTCTACGCTTAACCATCACGGTGGTTGGCTTGCGCCGCACCACTTGCTGATCAAACCGCACACCACATATCCAGTGTAAACCAGAAGGGATAAAACCGGTAGGTGTGCTAGTGGGGCCTCGGTGTCCGTTCAGCCAACGCTGATTAACCAGTTGATTAGCTAGTGAAGAAAGTAAACTCTTATCTCTCGGAAAGCAAACAGAGGGACTGCAGTGACGAGATCTGAACTAAGACGAATGATTCGTGATGTGTAATACGAAGAGCATTGAAGTATACGAGTGCAGGTTGGTGCACCTCGGGAAATATAAGGATGGAAAACAAAATTCACAATTATTTACGGAAAGCCAGACAACCCATTCATCAAACAGTTCACCGACAAAGGAAATGACAGTCCTTATGTTTCCAAAAAGAGGAGCGGATTAATTTTCAACGACCAGGCTGTTGGCCGATGCAGTCAGTGAGCGAAGTAGATTGGATATATTGACATGACCAAACTGAGCCTAACATACTCATCGTCTCTTCACCGGTGGTGCAGCATGAGTACGGTAGTGACCTACTAATCCCATACGGCCAGCGCGTTCGCGGCTACAAAATTCGCAACGCCATATAGTCACGTCACCGCGACCTATGGCACCAATGGTTCCCTTGAGTACCGCACGCTTCCTTTCGCGGCCGCTCAATAACTGCCCGTTGAACTTTCGGGCGCTCATCCGAATCGTATTCCTCCGGGCCGTCCAGTTCAACGCTAGGCCTTCCCAACACCAGAAATTGATGTTACAGCGTGAGAAACTTACCTGCACAACGTCCTGGTATATCCGCTTTGGACCGCCAGGATTTCGCTTACCTGATTTCACTTGTCCGTACAACAGCTCCTTCGGGATACGACCATCGCCCATCCGACGAACGCGGCCGAGTCGACGGAGCTGATTTAGCATCAGCATGGCTTCCATCACATCCATGTCTGCTCGCAGAAGTACCTCAGTGTTCGGAATTATGTCCGACCACCAAATACCCAGGATGAGCCTCAGACACTGCATATTGAAGCGGCTCGGATAGCTGACGTTCCGCCGGTCCACGGACAAACCTGTCGACAAATTACCACCTAAGTAACAAAACTTCGCGCAGCTATGGACAATGTCTCCATCGATAAAGATTTAGGGTGGAGACACACAAGCAGCATCTCCACCGGGACAACACTGAAAGAAGGAGAAAGTCTTACCTGTGTGGAATTCCAATCGAAACTTCCATGCTGCCGACGCGATGGCCGTGGCCAGAGGTTGCAGTTCTTCTTCACTATGTGTCAGCAATGGGCTGTCGTCTGCAAACAGAAGCATGCGCATCGTTGAGGTATGTAACCATGTTGGGGTGCCGAAAAATCGTCTGTCCGGTGCTATACCACAAAATCATCCTCTCCAGAATCCTGAAGAGCAACTGCTACCATGACAGTCAAATATGAGCTGAATAGGACTGGATCTGGAGCATAACATTGCTTCACGCCAGTGATGATGTCAAAATCAGCAAAGGTTGATCCACACGATTGCGCCTTCGCTTTCATGCCCGCATGCAACAATCTAACCATACTGATGAAAATATCTGAACATCCAAAATTACCAAGCACCGTCCACAGCGCTTCGCGGCTCACGGAGTCAAAGGTATTGATGAAGTCCACGAGCAGGGCGTACGAGAGATGGTTCCCTGTCCAGCACTTCTCCAGAAGTTGCCGAGCACGAAACGCCAGGCCGATCCTACCCCGACTCGTCCGGAATCCGCATTGCTGTTCGGGAATATTGACCTCCAAAATGTCTGCATTCAATCGGTTCATGAGGATTATGGCAAGCACCTTGCTTGCGCAGCTCAGAAGACTGATGCCCCTGTAACCCATATAGCACTGCTTGCCACTTTTGCCTTTGAACAATGGTATGATAAGGGTGTCCTTGAAGTCTTGCGGCCTCACCTCCCGCTCCAAAATAGAGCAAACCAGCTGGAACAAAATGCGTTCCGACGCCAGTCCACCATTCTTCAAAATCTCAAATGGCAACCCATCCTCGTCTGCAGCCTTTCCGTTGCGCAGTTGACTAATTGCCCTCTGCAAGTCTAGCAAACCTGGCGCGACAGCAAGTGATGATTTTGACATCCTGTTGCGGCAGACTGTTGACAGCCACCCAGCCAATTGTTGTAGGGCGGTTAAATAAGCTGCCGAAGTGTTTGCACCATGCTTTCATGATGTCCTCCGGCTGAATGCAAGAATAGCTGGTGTCCATATCCACCAGCGCCTTGGTAGACTAGATATGTGGGCCAAAGTTCGCCTTGAACAAACCGTGGAACTCTTTGTGTTGCCGACGATTTCTGAAGCTCTGCATCTGCTCGCCAGCGGATGCTTCGGAAAATGGCGTGCTTCGCTGCATTGGTCGGATCCACTGCGGATGTAGCGAACGCGTCAGTTTCTCTTGTACCATGTTGTAGATAGCCAAGTTGTCGTCATCAAATCAGTTCGTGCTTTTCTTGGGCTCCAGGCCGATCGTCTCAGCGGCTGCTACCGTAATCCGTTTCATGAGTTGTTGTTAAGTACCCTCGGGGCGGTGTATACAGAAACAATGTGCAGACGAGCGTCTACCGCACATTTAAAGGCAGTTTTCGTCTTAGAGTTCTCCAGCCGTCTGGTGCCCACTTTCTGCCTTAGTCCGGAAGATCTGCAATGAACAGGCTTACGTGCATAAATTACCAATTTGGTCCTGACCAACCTATGATCAGTGCTACACTCAGCGCCGCTAATCGCCCGCTTGATGCGCCACTCACGAATGTCGCGCCACCGCACAATCACGTAGTCAGGCAAATGATGATGACAACTTCCACGTCGTGATGTCACTTGCTGGAATCGGGTGTTCGTGACAGTCAGCTCGTGAGTGGCACACGAGTGCGACAGATGATCACCGTCCTTGTTGACTGAACCATTGCCAACTCGAGCGTTCAAGTCTCTCAGAACAAACAGTCGGTAATTCACCAGCGCCGACCGGGCCGTGACGGAGAATTGATAATAAAACTTGTCTTTTATATCATCAGTGTGACACAGTTAGGCCGTAAACACTAATGAATGTGTCACGCCTACCTCGACCGAGTCGCAGGCGCATGAAAAGCATTTGAGGGCAGATACCGTGCGGTTCGTCTATCATCAGAGCATTAGTGCGATCAGAGACTGCAAGACAGACACCGTGATCCCAAACACCGTCTTCCGGGTAACCTATCCAGTAGAAGGTGTACGCAGCACCTGCGTCCCGCAACTTACCTTGGTCTGCAAGCCTTGTCTCACTCGAGGCGGTTACGTCGATTCCATGTCGACGCAGTTCCACCGCGATCAGGGCAGTGCGCCGTTCCGATCGTTCTGTGGTGTTGCATCGATCCAGCAGCGTGCACACGTTTCATGTGCCAATGGCAAGTCTTGTGTCCCCGGGACTGTTGCAGGTTGGTCTCCGGGACACTGAGACCTAATTAAGCATTATCTGCTTGGGAGTTCATGGTCGAGGAGAAGTGTGAGAGTGTGTCTGGCAATAGCATATTTTCGTCTATCCACACTGCCATGTGAAGCAGATGGGGCGACCCGGTTTATCCTGTGAAACGACCAATGCAATAAGATGTTCGCTTTGTTTTATGTGGTCATGGTTTGTATGGACATCGGACACTGCCTGCACGCTCATACCTGTGCAGGATAGCAATTTGGGCCATCAACCAAAGCATTTGACTCAAAAGTCTGCATCGCGAGACAGCAGGTGACAAACACACACGCGCATATGCAACAGCATCAAGCACCAAAGAGAGGATCGACAGCTGTTTCCAAAGAGATTTGGCGCACACTCACAGAAACGGTAACACTCCGCAGACTACCTCAGAACACAGGCGCACAGAGTCAGACGAGACGAAAACAAACGTCTTGCCCAACCTACTCACAACACGCCGTCATCAAGCATGACGAACGCATCTGCTTTTCGTCTGGCTGGTCCCCTTTGGCCAGTCTGACGAGGATGATCCTGCAGGGACCAAAGTTCCAGTCAGCACAGCCTGCTGGATCGAAACAGCAAACAAGCCCGACCGCTAAGTTAAGGTTGCAGAAGAGGTTAAGCCGTTCCTCATATAAGTATAGAATCACATAATTGATCGCAACTGCTGGTACGCTGGTGCTGGTACGCGAAATGCTGCAGAAATTGCGTGCGTGTGTGTGTCAAATGTTTCTCGGAAGCGCGCGCAAACGATGACACGACTTAACTGTGGGAATAACGACAGGTTTGTCAATTGTGCAAAACTTCAATGAGGAATATCGGGGCCTCAGCCGGGTCTCAAACAGTGATATGAACACCATACAAATTCCAGGCATATGCTTCACCGGGGTAGCTGGGAAGCCACCAGTAGAGTTCGGGGATTATGTGTGACGGTTCCGTTACCCTACCATCCAACTGTTATGCATTGCTCATGAAGTTATTCTGGGGTAGCATGATCATGGTGGCCATCTAGGCCAATTAATATTAGCGCCCACTAACACAGTCATTGTGTACTGTAACCTTTCTGACCACGGACAACTTGTCTCACAATCAACAAGTGAGCGTCCTGTTGTGGCGTTTCTTACTCAACACTTTGACTGACGTGACAACGCCTCACCAACAACCTACCGCAGCTAGATTGTCTGAGCAGTGGTTGGCACTCTACTGTTAATGTCCTAAATTTATTTCCGATTGCATGCACATCCCACAGAATTGAGGCAGGGGCTGTCACGCATCCAACCGCGTAACGCTTAATTTGACCCGCATCCCATATCACTCACCTCGCAGGACATCTTGAGAGCTCGGTCAGTCAACACTAAGAAAGATCGACTTTCTTTCAGTCAGAGCAAACACCTTCATGGGCTTACCAGGTCAGCAACGAGAGAGTGTTGCAGAATTTCAGCATTACGATTTCATTTTGTCAGTTGCTGGCCAAATTTCGCGGTGGATTCCTTACATGCTTATTTGTAGTCTCGAGTTGTGTCGGTACGAATGAGCATTAGTCATGTGCGGGGGGGATTGAATCAATAGGTACGTAGGGTAGTTTTGTAAGTTTTGATCAGTATGTGGAAATATGCATTTTGCACGTAAATTTTGCTCGCATCTCACTTCTGACTGCGTAGAAACTATTACTATCACTGTAGGTCGAGCGGCACGACGGCGGTAGCAAAGACTGTCATGCATTTTGCGTGCTCACACTGGTCGATGCTGGAAACCACGCATTCGTTTAAAGGTACGCTCACGCTTAGAAAGATTCTTTGTCGAAAAATATTATGAGCTTTCTGTCATTTGTTAATAGTTTGCTTGTTTTTTTTCAGTGGCGGACCTAAACTTGTGGACAATCACATAACCCCTGTCCTTATTTGTCGTGTATCTACAGTCTATGTGTTACGCTTACTACTGGGAAAGGTACACGAAACGGTGGTAAATGGCAAATTGATGTTCCAGCCGTTGTGAAGAGGTTGGGAAGCAATGGTTGTTTTGCGTTTTCTAGAAGTCAAATGGATGTTAGAGGATCGTTGGATATTCTTCAAGCTTCATAATCATCTAATATGCTTGGATGGGCTGTAATATAAGAGAGCGTAAAGGAAAGAACGCTTTGCGTTTCTTGGAAAGAGAAAATTGCAGTGGAGAAGTACACCAAAACCCATTCTTTCCCTATGCATACAGTCGGGTTTTCCGACTGACAACAGATGCCTCAGCTAATCCTTCTTGGTCTCAAACAAAATATGCTACGGAAAGTGTTCATACGACAGATCCTGTGTCCTGTCTCGAGCAAGTGCTTATTTAGGGCGTTTTGACCAATGCCTGCCACGAGGTGCACGTTCATTTCAGAATGTGCTCTTTAATGTAATTTCTTGATTGCCTCAGTAAAAGGCCAGTAGGCCTGTATTCACAAACACAAGAGAAAATATACGTCAAATGTTATCGGGTTATGGAAACAGTCGGATAAGTCCTGCTACATCAGATTATTTCGTGGTTTCCTCAAAGAGCACAGCATTCGTGAATCGATGAGTAAGTCTGGCAGAGCCAAAAGGTCTATGTTTTGTTAAAACTGAAATGCCACCTTCATTTTATAGTGAGATCACTGTAACGCGGCGTGCTGTTGACGCCATTTTGGTTTACGTTTGTGTAAGTCGTGTGCATGTCTTACTGGGCCTTTGGCT
>QNGE01004043.1:0-30537 GCA_008508345.1 Paragonimus westermani
TGTAACATCAATTGGTAGCTTCGAGTAAGTCATGAGGGCACACAGAATACACTGAACATCGGTGATGGAACGTGCGAGTGCAATTTCTATAAGCCCATGTGGTTACCATGTATGCGTGTGCTGTTCATATTCAAAAACCACTTCTATCCATACGGCATGTTGTTCTCAACTATGACCGCATTTGCTCTAGGCCGCTATCAACTTCATCGACGATGGCTTGCTGAATAAAATCTACCCAAAAGCAGTATGTTCCGCCAATATTGTGGTAACTCCGTTAATACGAACGGTTATCGGTGCGATAAGGACCAGCAATTTTTCCACGTAGAGTGCATGAATAATGCTGACATATCGCACTGCCCCCTTTTGCTCAGGGAAGTTACAACCCCCCTCGCCAGGCAAGTTATGATATCGTTAACTATGCAGGTCTAGTTGCATCAACCACAAACACTGTACCACATAAGACGTTGGAGCGCAAACAGAGACCGTGTGCTGCTCCATTAATCATTGACGATACCTCGGAAGATGATTTTCACGTTGCTCCCTCACCCAAGCTGGTCCGAGTGAAAATGACGGCAACTGACTACACGGACATCACTGGCAACGGCAAGTGGTACCCCACTTAAAATTCTACATACCGTTTAACCGTAGACCGGCATGCACAGCAAGAGGAGGACTTCTACTGAAGCGGAACCGAAAGCAAGGATGCTCCCTGAATTCTGACGGAATATTCCAGATAATGATAACATGTACATATAATAAACGTATTCCGACAATTCAGTACCATTTTTACGTCGTCACGTGAACTTCGAGCACGTGAAATTCGAGCACGTGAACTTCGAGCACGTAGGCTGACCGTCGACCAAGGACGTCATTGTGTCCAACCATAGGTCGTGACGTTGCGACTGTAGTGTACAGGTAGGGGGACCGTCGAACGGGTCGCCCCGGATGGATTCATGCGGTGCAATGCTTCACTTCTTCTTAAACCTCTTCAATTTCCTGAAAACATCAAACTACATCTCATCGGCGGTCATGTAACTGAACAAACTTGCGGATTTCTTTGTTACCACATTGCCAAAGCAGCTTACGCCCGATTGCGGTGAGCGGTATATACTCTAAGCAGATCACGCCGACTTTCACTCGCATTATGTTTAGAAGTCATCAGCTGCATCCTTATCTGCTTACCCACAACGCCCCCAAATTTCAGTCACAAGTGGGGATGATCACAAACACTCAAACTTATCAAATGTAGGCACCTACTTCAGGGAATATCTAACGGAAAAGTTTTTTAAATGGTCCACAACTTGCACGATGTACGTTTATTAATCATTTGTTGCTAATTCCTTCTACCCACCAGATAACAGACTTCAGCTATCTCGTCAACCTATTTCGCTATTGCATTAGCGCAATTCTCTGGCGTCCTTGGTAAAATTCTTTTATGCATTAAAACAAAAAAATTCCCATAGCGCAGTAGGCAGACTTCATACTCCTAAATATGCCGTTCACAATCATGAGCATGATATTCCAACCTTATATATTAACGGTATACCAACGGCAGCACTCACTTCTTGAAGATAGATTCCATCTTCGCCAGAAAGTCTGTGACTGATAACATTGAAAAACGCGCCATAAATACGCAACTGCTGTTCACAATCAGCTTGCAGACATGTGTACCGATGAAGATCTGAGGAGAAACCGCGGATGATTACTTTTGGATTGTTAGACATGGGACTTCGTTGAGAGTCTTCGAGTTTCGCAGGATCACTTAAAAGTTATGTACGGTTTTATACAACAAAGGTTGTTATAGTAGCGCTCTGACCTTTTTGGACGACTTGCTCGTTTTTGCGTTTGTGCAACTCCGAAGATGAGTGAAACTTCCAGACAGACATGAGTGCTCTGCATCTTTGATGCATACACAATAGCAGGCCTTCCAACACGTTCAATTCAAAGGCTGTGCACATTCGTCACCACGATTCAGGGACATAGCTAGCAGACGGCGCTATCTCAACCACTGTACACCAAGAATGCTACCTATGGAGGGTTGTCCGTTGAGACCTCTATCTTAGTAGTTCCGCTAAATTGTTAGAAAAAATGCAAATATCGAGCTGGCAATCTTCAGTAAGCTCCATGGATGTTTACCGGTCGATACTGTAACGATCCGCGTCTGATACTTGGCATACGCCTAGACCAGAGACGGATCCGCAAATTGAAAACAACGTTGTACCCAAATACTTCTAGGATACTATTAAAGAAAATGCATCAATAATTATGGTAAACGGAACTAAATCGTTCAAAACGATAGTACTGCCCAACAAAACCAATAGTTTGCCTACAAGGCTAGCAAGGTCAAAGGTGAACAGTCATGCGAGTGAGCCAGGCCACCGGAGCTCCTGATAGTTAGCGGCAATATAGCTCAACAAAGCAAACGCAGTGTGGGTGAGATGTTGGGGACAATCGTTGAGTTGGTGAGTAAAGCTAGGTACACCAGACGGTGGGAGCGAATTTTCTTAGTCCGGGGACTAACAAATTTGGGGCGCCCGTCAAAAGTCGTCTGAATCTGGCAGGCTGCTATAACACCTCGCAGTTCCGGCTGCTACCTACTTATAATTAATGAAACCATCCACACGTTGTACGTTGGAGACCTCGTGAACCGTTGTAACAAACACTCAGTCCCCCCTAATAAACAGATATATCTCACGTCTCTCGCCAACAGACCTGCCTTCGTACATACCTCGACAGTGCGGAGTTGTTCGTCGTCTAGGTCACACACCGTAATTAGTCTCAGGGGCCACTGGTCTACATTCAGTCTATGGGATGAAAAAAGAATATTGTCAACCACCTGAGAATTACCTTTCCTCGTCAACCACCTATGACGAGTTAAATAATGACATGCTCTCTGCAACACCTTCTCCAAAAATGTAGTTACCATATGATTCGCTTGTCTCCATTGCCTAGTGTACCCGCCCACCAGTTTCACTCGTGCAGTCAGCCATTTATTGCTCTTCAGGGGAAGTAAGTCGTTCGGAGGTACAGTGGTTCTGTCAGGGATGTCTGTCATAACAGGAAACAATGGCCGGTTGGTCAAGATACGCTTCACTTCAGCCAATGGAGTCAGGATGGTTTTATTATCGGTCCGCTTCTCTCGGTATACTGCTTTCAAAATGCATCCGACAGATTGGGTCAATCGCCTCCATACACTGTCTAGGTGATCAGCGTACGGCGGGCTGAACTGCCACTGATTTCCTCCTTGTGAAAGCTCGTCATTGACGTAATCGCCATCAGAATCGCAAACATGGTCTATAAACCCTTTGTTAGCGGCCACAAAACCGGTGAAACTGTCGGGAAAAGTGGTCTTTGACCTACTTCGGCGTACGATGATTCGTGGCAAGGCCATAATCAGCGATCCTGTACTCAGACATGGACTACTTCGGTATGCAAAGCATGTGATGGTGGATACGTAAACATACATTCGTGGAACTTATTCAAGGCTTGTCTTTTATTATAGAGAAAGGTCCAAAATCACCCTACCCAGCGTTTGTGAGCTAGATTTATCTTCAAGTCAAACATCACTCATATTTAATTACAGCCCTTGCATTCAGACAGACTTTCCTGCCAGCCTGATCTCACTGAACCAGCTGGGCGATATTTCATATTACTGATGAGTGGTTTTGGATTTGATTTAGTGAGGTCAGTGATTTCGACCTGTATCGAAAGTCCTGATCACGGGGTTATCGATTGGAGTTAACAGAACAGTTGCTGTGTCTTATCTCGAGACGATCGGGCAACCTGATCATCGCCCACAAGCGAGAGTAGTTGGGCGTTCAGGTTTGATAATTCGGCAGTGCCCAGTGTGAGGTCAATGGTTCAGTGGTCATCAGGGCTGCCTCATGATTGGAATGGCCGAAATTCAAATCCCGGCCGTGGCAAGGATAGGCACAACTTGTTAATCCCGGACGACCAGTGGTTGTCCGAGCAACGCTTAGTCTTCTAGCAACGTCTATGGGTACGCTGGATGCACGATAGTCGCGTCTGCAAGGAAGGAGCGTCCATGAATTCTGAGCCTGTTGAGCAACCAATTCGGATCCAAAAAGGAAGACGGTCGTATTGGCGAGTTTCTTATTAATAAGGTGCTAGCGCTCAAAAACAATATGATAAACCAAATAATGGAAGACAACAACAAACCTCGATATTGAATCCACCAAGTGTACAAGTTCCGAGATCAACGGTTCACGCAAATATGACCGAATGCAACATTCACGTAATGGCGAGGCGGTCAGGCGAAAATAAAAACAGGGTACATACAAACAAACGTCCGGCAAAAGAAAGTAAGGGAGAAAAACTACGCGGAAAAAAGTTTCACAAGTAACAGTATCAACATTTAATAATACATCATGATCCGCATTCATAGGAGAAATGATTTGTTACGCGCATAACTTGAACGGTAGTGTCAGATTGTAAGAAAAGCTCGTAGTCGGTATCATTAATTCCAACTTAAGGAGAGGAATCAATGAGAAGAGGATAAATAGAGAGGAAGAACGTGGTCATCAGCATTCTATTAACACATAACAATCATCAAACACTCACTCAAGCAGCTACTTCAACACTACTGACGAGCTCTATTGAGAGTTAAACTCGAGTCTTGTGTTTCTTTTCGAAAGAGGCTGGCTGGGAGGTCTACCTGAATGCGAAGGCTGCGATCGAATATGAGTGATGTTCAACTTGAAAATCAACCAACTCTCTGACTATTCATCAGTAACAGGTGGATTTACCCTCAGAAGTTGTAGATGAACCGCCAGTTGTTCACCGACTATGGCGCAACGATGATGCTATCTAGAGGCAATCTGCCAACTTACTTAGCCGCCGCACCATTTTGTTTGATCCAAAAATTCCTTTTTAGGGAGCAAAACACAGGAGACCTTCCGTAAGGCCCCTGGACTTCACGATGGCAGCTTATAGTGATAACGCTCGGGCGAAGCAGTCAGGTGTGTGACCTCAAAGCCGTAGAGTGGTAATGATCATCAGCCATTAACTCGTACAACTTCTCTAGTTTCGGCTGGGCGAAAGTTCTTCAAGGAGCTACTTTGCGAGAGCACAAGCGGCTGCCATAGTTAGACAATCTGGACAAAGGAGCCACTTCTCCAGGGAGGCATGCCGATTGCAGTGGTCCAATCGAATTAACTTCGGCCGTCTTGGTCTCTTATAATCTCAGAGGGGTGATTCCCGAAATCAATTCCGGCGCCGGCCTTGTAGTTTCACGATGTAGTGCTTAGAACAGGTAGGTCACAAAATGGTATTAAAAATCGAGTTCAAACTCAATGCCGAGCGCTGAATTTGTGCTGATAGCTTGCTCGCGCGATATAGTTCGTGTGAGTCGTTATCTTCTTCATTTCGACGTTGTTAAGCTCGATGAGGCAGTCGGGTTTTGAAGGCCACGACCTGAAATTTCTACTCAAGAACTCATGACCTTTCAACTACTTATATGTTGCTAGGTCACCCGCCCAAACCACATGCAACTAAGTCAGCTGGACTTTCTTCACATCCCACTTGTCCCCAGTGTTTCGGCGTCCACGAGTGATGGAGCACGGAAAGGGATTTAGCCATAAATGTGATGAAACAAGTTGACATTCTGCATACATAACGGGAAACAACGATGGAATCTGTCCCGGAATAAAAATCTCAGAACACCTCTCGCAAATTACCAAAGATGACCCCATACACCTTCATGGCCAAGACTGATCCGACTAATTCAAGTCGCCGGATAGTAAGCGCCGTGAGTGGTGCAACTCTAACCTTGTTAACCAGCAATATGCTGTTTCTCGCATCTTTCCTTAAAGTGGAATGACCACACGCTGCCGCCTCATGACTCCATTCCGGGGCATCACCAAAAAGTATGCTGTTCGGAAATCCTTGCCATAACAGCTTGCAACAGCAGCATGCTACTTGGGGACTGCAAGTTTTCAAGGGCCTCACAGCTAGTCAACCAGGCTTGTCACGCTTCGTAATCTAGTCACAAGGGCTCACCCAAGCGGATACCACTTCCGTGCACCTTTCAAAACTGACGTTTGTCTAACAGTAATCAGGGTGAGAAAAAACCTGAAGAATTGTATGGCGGAAAGATACAGTGTGACCCTCACTCCTTAGTCTCCATTCATTTCGGAATGTAAAGAATAAGGCGGGATTCATCCGTTCCAGCATCCCAGTGGTTAACGAGAATAAACTGCGATGGTAGCTGTTGTACACTGGGTTACGCAGTAGAGAGAAAAACAGAACGGGAGTCTGAGAGGCAATAAACAACCTCAATATAGTGAGAATAGAGCACCACTTATAAAGTGAGAACGGTGTTCACAAGAGTCTAATTGATTCGCCAGTTTTTCGCTGGGGTGTTCCACGACCTCTCTTTTGGCGACTGGATTGTTTGAAACTGATACGCATTCAGCAGTAGCCGAGCGCCGCCCATCATTGGTTGGCGTCAGTTTAGCCATAGTTCCAACTCTAGCAGCTCGTGCGTGAACATTGATTGGCTGAACCTTCTGAGATAAAGAAATTACTCCAGTCTAAACTTTTTGCAGTAATGGTCTACCTGCAATAACTATCAGGGACGGTTAAAGCAACTAAGTAGATACTTATGATAGAATCTCACGGTTGTTCACAACCCGGCTTCTTAGTCGCCAGACTCGCACCGTAAACAACTAATGACATTTTACTCTGGTGCTGATGCATCCCAGTGGGCGTGTCCCCTGTTGAACTTCCAAAGGCTGAACGATTTCAAGGTGATCGCACTTTATGTAGTATCATTTGGTAGCTTCGAGTAAGCCATAAGGGCACACAGTGCACAGTGAACACCAGTGACGGTACGAAATGATGCAAGTTGTACAAGTCCATGTGGTTACCATGCATTCATAGGCTGCCCGTATTCAAACAGTACTTCCATCCATAGAGTAGGTTGTTGTTAACGATGACGGAATTTCTTCTGGACCACCTCCCAACTGATGGTGGCCTGCTGAGTACAGCTTGCCGAGAGGCAGTATGTTCCGCCGAGAGGTCACTGTCGGTGGAACTGACACATTTTAACCGGATCACAAAATGCTGCATCAGGAGTTTGCCAAGCTGCAAGATGCAAATCCTATGACAGAAAAGTGCACTTTCAATGCTATCGTAGATTTCATGCACTGGTTCATTGAGAAAGCTAAGGCGGCCCTACTGCAGACGGAACTTACCTTTGTTCTGTCCTGCAATGCAAAACAGCTAAGATGGGGGAGGAATGTCCTCTCAGGGGTGCTCCGTGGATATTATGGTGACCCCGTTGATATGAATGGTTATCTATGCGGTGGCGACCAGATAATTTTCCATTTAGAATGCATGAATAATGCTGGTATATCACGCTGCCTTGTCCGCACTGAGCACTTGCAACCTCCCTCACCAGGTGTGTTATGATTTCATTAACTATGCTGTCTCAGTTGCATCCGCCACAAAAATTGTGCTGTCTCCGACGTTGAAACACAAAAAGACCCTGCGTGGCACCATCAGTTACTGATGACCCGGTCACGTCATAAAATGAGTTTCGTGTTGTTTCTCCACACTAGTGAGTTAAGTGAAACTGTTGGTAAATGATTTCACGAAGGTCACCGATGAAGGTAATTGATGTCCCGTCGACAGTGTGACGAAACACACCCTCAGACTCGCACACACAGCAAAAAGTGAACTTCTACTGGGGCGGAACCGAAAACATGGAGGTTTCGGTTAGCCGCATAGAATATTGCACATAATGACGTACATACAATAAATGTATTCCGATACTTCCATTTCATTTTCACCATAGGTCGTCCAGCCATAGGTCCTGACGTCTTGGCTCTGAGGTGTGCGTAAGCTGACCGTCGAACATGAACGTCAGTGCGTCAGGCCGAAAAGTTTAATCGGGTAGTATGTTTTGCATCCCGCTTGAGCATTTTGCCTTTTGGGAAGCAATTTCATTAACTTAACGATATCTTGGCTACCATAATGCGGAACCAGTCTATGTTTGGTCACAGCGAGAAGCAAATGTGGCAAACATATCACACTGAATCACGTCCACATTATGCCTGGGAATCATCAGTTGCAGTCCTACTCACTTAACCACGCTACCCCCAAATATCAGTGGTTTCAAGTATCACGTGGTGGAGGCCATGCAACCTCTCATTTTCCAGTTGTCGGCACCTACTTCGCGGATTACTGAACGCAAAAGTTAACGAAAGATGGTTAACGACTCAAGCCGTGCGCGTTCATTGATCACTTTGCTATTTCCTGCTACCTAACAAACCACAAAATTTCACCTACCTCGTCAGCCTATTTCGGTATTAAATTAACACGATATCGTGGCGTCTTTAATGAAACTCTTTTACGCAGTGGAACAAAAACATTCCCCACAGTACAATAGGTGCATTTCATACTTTCTAAAATACTCCGTCTACTACCATTTAAACGATATTACAAACTCACGTATCAACGATCTGCCAACGTGAGCATTTACTATCTGCGGATGATGGTCAGCGCTCTATTTCACGAATGCTAGTCGTAGGCGGTTAGTTCTTCCATTATCGTGAATGGAAAAATTTCACAACATGCTATTAAATCGGTATCTAGTGCAGAAATTAAAAGCACCGAAATGCGTATTGCCCAAGCAGCACACAGCTTCATTTTGAATGAGGCAAAATGGGGCGTTTCTGGGGCAAAATGGGACATTATATATGTTGGGTTTTCACGGTAAGTACGCTTTAATCTGAGATGTTGCACATGTCTTTTTATATCCCTACTGTAACCGTAGATGTCAGCGCGTACATTTTTGATATGTGTGATATTGTCGTATTGTTTTAATGCTTCACTTTTCCATAAATGCTTGTGCCCAGGGCAATTTGGCTTCGGATGTCTGTAAGTTGCACTGATGTTTTTGGGTGTCATCACGTCATCACACAACACTGGTTACGTTTGACAGAAAATAAAAGACCGCCGTTAAGCGTCAATTATACATAGAAAGTGGAAAAGGTTCATGCGGCTGAATAGGTGTTTTGAATGTGGACAAGCGTCAAAGTGGGATCACAGGAATGGTTGTCCACATTTGGGTGGAACGAACGCTTCATCTTCCGGTTTGTTATGTGATTTGTGTATTTCAATTTTGTTTTTATTCTAAACTGCGATTTAGGCATTCATGAAGAGCCGCTCCAGATATGGTGGAATTGTGCACTGCCAACGAGCTCGCCTCTTGCCCCACCGAGCCATTACACGTAGTATTGGAAAATAAACCACCTGAAGGTAATAGAGAAAGCTTCGTTATTGTATTTTCCCGCAGGGACATCGCGCTCTCTTGTTACCCCTCCCGGACGTACCGTTCAGCATGACATCGTTGGATGGTTTTTACGAGGAAACATCTCATTGATTTCATGGTCACCGAGAAGTCCGTCAGATGGTCGACAGTTAGAGACAAAAGCATGTACAGACGTATGCTGCTGAACGTCGTACCTTTACCATCCGTGACAACCGTCCACGAAGTCAACGTGATGCTGCAGACAGGTTTGAGTGACATTCTTTATGTAGTGATGCATCACAGACTCTTATGCGGAAGCTTTCAAGCTCGAACAACAATTGTTAAAAGAATTCAGTGGTGCGAAAACGGACGCTACCGATAGAATGACATGTTTTGGCACCCAGTGGCCAACCAGGAAAAGGTTTGTTGCCCGTTTTCACTCACATTAACATAAGAGCTGCTGTCCAAATGACCTCGTCCGAAGATGAACAGGATGGTGCTATCAAGTTCATACAACAGGGAGTGCAAAGAACAAGTCATTCGCAGCTTCTGAATACCCACTACCAACCCCGCCAGAAGTTGTGCTGAGGCATATGGCTTTAACGCCGATCACGTAAACCATGTTTTTGAACGTTCATTATCAATTTATTGCCGTTCTCTGAGGCAAATGGCAACCGCTTAAACTGTATCCGTTGCTGAGTGCTGCAGTACGCGGGCGTCTAGCAATGAGGGTGCATGACTATCAGCTATCGATCGAATTTCTGGTAAGATTTGACGTCATTTCCCCACTACATTTCCAGTTGTTGTTGTTGCTTTGGAGAAATGTTTCATGCGCACTGAAGTAGCCGTTCAACCACTAACTGAGGCAGTACAAATGGCAGAAATCCGAGCAGCTACGATATCAGGACTGGCTAAACATATTGCTTTCAAAACAATATCTTCAGCAGAAGGGCTCCATTTTTCTGAACAACAGTTGGAAAATGAGCACTACGACGACTCCATTGTAACTCAATCATCTCGATTAGGAGGTACGGACCTTCGTGATCACCTCCGTCGAATACCGTCCTCGGTGTTCGGTGTGAATTTCTCGAAGCAACTCAATTGGTGTGGGGTACATGGAAAACATCGAGCCAGCAAACTGGAAATTAGGAAAGTTGTCGTGGGTAGGAAATATGTGTTCAATTACATTAATCACTTCTGGACGCCGTATGTCACTCTCGTTTCGCGGGAGCGATGGATAAATAGGTGAAATCAGGGATTAAAAAGTGGCTGCATAACGCACGAGACTGAGAAGGTGGACGAAAACTCAGGATAAAAAGTAACGCTGTTTATTTTTTCTTGAATATGTTATGTCCTCTTATGTCCTCTTATTATGCATGTACACTTACGTGTTAATTTGTACAGATATATGTACATTTTTTGAAAAACTGCCTCCAGATCTGTATGAAGCATACTCATTTTTACTATAGATTTGGTAAATTGGAAGTATGTGACAGCAATTATGAGCGGTTGCAACTTGATCAAAAGAATGTGCATTAGCATGTTAACTATCGCCACGTTTTTTTGAAATCTCCGTTTTCAGATCATTGGAATGCGTGCCCCTAAATTGCAATTCAACAAATCAGGTGAGGCGGATTATTACTTATAAATGTTTGTTTTCGCTTGTCAACTGCATTCACATTTAAGCCGTTATATCCAGTGTATTAACCATAAGTTGTCTTGGGAGATTTGTTATCGCTTTTTGCTCAGTAGTTTCAACTGTCTGTTTATATATTTTACCCTCGCGAACATTCACACCACTGTATGCCGCGTCACTGAAGTCCTTATTTACAGTATCCATTGCGTTACTTTGCAGATACTCGTCAAAGTTACGTAATTTGTATGGGCAAAGGAAATCAGTGAGCAAAGTCCCCATATGAACTACCAACGAAGTGCACGCGAGAACGGCAATTCGCTTAATCGAACAGTCGTTTCGAAACTCTATGATGACGAAACAATAAATGTGCATGCTTTGTCAATGTTTCAGCCGTTGTTGATATTCATGGATTGGCGGGTCGTTCAGTGGACTGGGGAGCAATGTACATTAGGTAAAGCAAGGGGGAAAGATGAAGTGAATGAATACTGCGTAGTAATTAAGAAAAGAACAAATTCGGGTGCGTGGGTAAAGTTTCGCGCAATAAAACGTTTTTGGGACTAGCCCCCATTTTGCCCCCATGGGTCCTCCAGGAGTTTTTATGTCATACCCCATCTTTACCCACCACCAGCCTCCAAAAGCTCCCCGGGGTCTCCTAGAGGACCACATGGGGTGTACTGCTTGGTTTGTTCACGGATATCTGTTTGGCACAGTTGGTCGACAACTTAAAACGACTTGAACGTATGTCAGGTTCGAGAAATCTGCATGGCAAATGTTGGTTTCGCGTTTTCCATATGACAGTAGGTGTTTGTGAATATATGGATATGTGTGGGCATATATTTGGCATTGCCGAAATCATTCAGCATATCAGCAAATGGTGGTATTGATTCACTTCAGGACATGAACTATATTGCAGCCTTCAAGGTGATGTTTGAGAACCAAAGCTTCAGTCACGCTGAAATGGCCGCGCCATCAAATGTTCGAGCAAGTTACACTAACTAGACATGTCACATGTGAGACTTTTATTGTTCGATGCATATCCGTGGGCCAACCAGGCAAAACGACTGTCCAATGGGTATTCCTTGACAGTCGCACGGGTGCTTTCAGCAGTCTCACTTAGGTCCTGGTTGTATACCATATCAGCGTTAAGTCACTTCACCTTGACTCTTAAATTAACACCGCTGCGATGATTTCAGACTTCCGGTATCAATAAATGGTAAATGGTGGCAAATAAAACCAAGAGAATGCCATTGGTATGCTTACTTTTGGAATATAACACGACATAGAACAGGAATTAACGGAAGTTTTCAGGTGTGCAGCTTTGTAAAAATCCATTCTTCGTGATCCATTAACGGTTGTTTCTAGCTGCTATGATGAATATTTTGATTGTCGCATTCATCTGTATCCTTTTGATGATTTTGTTTTTTCACCTACTTCTACTTTAGTCCAGCTATCCACTTTGCAACATCCGTCCCGGGGCTAAAACCACTTCTTCCGCGCCTTGCTAGCTTGAGGTGCTTCCCTGTGCAGTCTATTCCCCAGGGTCAGTACTAATACACAGGGGGCAATCCGCTGAGTCATTGTTTTCCATCGTTGATCGGTTTTAGACAGTGAATACTGTCAGGGTATTATTCTGTTGAATCAGCTCCAACATGCTGCCAGAAGGAAAATCACCTTCTTCCGCTTAAATGGACTCAACTTCTGAGAAAGTCACATTCCACTTCTATTACCTTGAATTCCATTATATCCAAAGATCAGTTTTACGATTTAACGTAATTTCACTATTTCGGTGAATTTTTCATTAATTGTTATGCGGTTGAACTTGCGGACATTTCTTCCTTACGCCTTCAGAATATTAAAACACAAAAATTTCCCGCAGCACAACTCAACGGTTTCCGGACTGAGGTGCGCCGCAAAGTTACGACTTCAACGATTTACTCGACAATTTTGGCCCACCAATAAGACTGGGCACTTTATTTCGCCAAGTTGGCTGGTGAGCCTGGGTGCAGTTGTTGACCTATGAATGCATTCATGTAGTTGTGGTTTGCATGATGTTATCGCAGAATATTGTCATTCCATAAAATCTACGATTACATGGTTCTACTCACTTACACTGGTTGAGTCCAGAAATCCGTAAATTTCAGCCGCCATTCAACAGTTTCTGAATATCTGATTGGATGATGACCTACGTCAAATGGTGAATCTCGCTGTGGTGGATTTTCTTGTAAATGACCTCGCCAAATTTCACAGGTTGACGGAAGTGAAAATCTTTAGGCCACTCAACTTAAGTCTCTTGTGTGAGTTGGAACTGCCAACGGCAAGTATCTTTTCTGTTACCGCATGGCGTATACTGTCGTATCTTCTCCGATGACCGAGATATCTCGTATTAAGTTGCCTTTGAACATGTATCTTTACACTATCATGAACTTTTTGCAAGTTCCAGTTTGCAAGCGGACAAACAATCGGTCATCATACATCATGCGAACATTCTTTATGGCTTAGGTACAGCATTCAGCTGATATTCGGAGTTATTCTACACATCATATTGCAGGCCCGCCAGCTGGTTACCAAGAAAAACTCTAAATGCTGTTTATTGTAACAGTCTACTATATTTTTACACTACCGCTGACTTCTACTTTCACTATGATGAGTATGGATGCAAATGGCTATAGTGTACGACGTAACCAAAGGTTGGGTGCAAGAAATACAGCCGGATTGGAGAAGCACGCAATGGTGGGTGTAAGTTGATTGTAGCTTATGACTATCAACTTGTCTCATCGCTACTCTTAGACTAAACTCAGGCTACACTCGGAATGCACTCAGACAACACTCGTGCTGAAAGACCGACTAAGATGACTGAACTCAGTCTAACTTGAACGACAAAAGGTGAGAGGGGACCCCACCGAAGTGCACAAGGTTAAGCACCATGTTGGCACGGGCCCACTAGCCCGTTTGTTTAAGATGTGACAGGGTAGAGGTTTGAAGGTTCACCGATTCAGAAACGGGCGAGCAATATTAAGAAAGGATGATCCGCTCCACTTATTCATCGACAGGCAAACACATAGGGGAGTATATTGCCCACAGGTACTGTGCAGAACTCCAAGGTAAATGTGTTCAGGTTGGAGCTGAGCATACGGTGAACATACTTACCATTGCTAAACAATGGCAAAAAGTATGACTTTGTTTTGCGCCCAAAGGAAACGGGGCGCTACGTGGCTGGAAGATGAATGAACTACAATAAGCACTAACACGAAATAACAAATGAAGCTAGGAGCTTGACTAATCAGAAAGGAACGATATTTACGAAAGGCTTAATGGTACCGGGGACATATTTAGAGTGATTCAAGCGTAGCTGATAGTGCAAAGAGCTGGAGCTGAAACTTGATCCAACAATGGGATGTTTTAGATGGATTTCAGTCACCGAAGCTGGAGAAATAACTGACATATATACGTGGAAGTTCTGTCCCAAATTGTCATGTCTATCTTTTTTAGGTCGAACAGAAATTTACAGTGCGGTGTGATACGGCGGTTACACTAGAACAGCTGAATGAAGTATAAAATAATGACAGCACGAAATTTGTGTTTTGCATCCATAACGTCGGATCACCACTTAGAAATATTACTTGACAGAAATCGCTGGCTGATGAACTTCAGTATCATACCGATGGGGCAACAGGATGTCATAAAGCGTTGGCCTCCATCGAACCCTGGGTTTGAGGCCGAACTTGAAATGGCTTGCAATCAGGCTCCGCGCCAAGACAACCAAAAGTCACTTGGTCTCTCAGTAACCTCGCCAGCAATGCCCAACGATGCCTCGAGATCATGGTGTGGAAAACAATGGCACTGGAGTCTGCCAACTTCCATCTGAAAGGCGTATCTCCCGCTCGCCCTTGGCAAGAGAGGGTGAGACGCGAACGACGAACTAAGATTGAGCCACGGATCACGGTAAACCAGAAGCTGCAATTTGAGACTTAGGTGGTGGTTTCTGTCCTCAAAGAATTCCCTTAGACCTCTGTGTCTGTTGTACCAAGCAGGGACACCGTCTGCATGGTCATTCCGACGGCCGACGCTCTAAGCACAGGAACGGACATTGGCTGGACTGAAACCGCGCAAAAACCGCATTCAGAATTACCCACCCCAAAACCCATCAAACGGTCCAGCAGAAAATTCTTCCTCCTGAGAATTCGGAACGGATGTAGCCTGATAAGTCCTCCCCCAGAAAGGACTAAATCAGCCCACCCCAAAAGTTATTTCTATCAGCAGCCCCATACCACCGCGTGCTTTGCCATCCTTCAAACCCCGCACCCTGCAGAGGACAAAGTCGAGTTTTCCGCGGGTGAACACCACCAACCACCCTCCCAAAAAAAAGAATTTGATAGGGTCGCATGGGTGGCAAGTTCCGACGCTAAGACTGCTGGTCAAGTGCCCTCTAGGGTCACCGACGTTTGCACACGCGCCCACAGCTTCGAAGAAGGGCCGTCAGAACAACTATGAAAAACAAACCGAGTTCAACCGCACTACCCTCCTAAATGCAAGACCCTCTTTCCCAGGCTGTTTCTCGAACTCTCCGCTTTCTTTTCCCTTCAAAATCTAACGAGGAGGTAGATTTCAGGTGCATGTATACGAACTGTCTGAGTCAGTCAAATCAGTTGCCGGAAATCAGAGAGTTGAATTGAGACAGTGAACCTCACCTGTTCGCTTTCACGGAGATCAGGTTCATAGGTGATATCACTGACAATGAACAAAGTTTCCCGGTTTATCCAGATTTCCGGGCTGATTTCGCCCGAGAGAGAATGAGGGCTTCTGCGATTTTCCTTCAACAGTATTTCCCAAAACCCACGGTTATCGATGACTTCCAGTCCTCTGACAATGTGACGCTCTGTGGCTTCGCCTATCACCGCGTGGCCAAGACTAACTTCTGGTGGGGGTTATTTATCATTCCCCCTCATCCGACCTCTCCGACGACAACACCCTTCTGGTAAGCCTGGAAAACTTCCTAGGACTACAACGTTTTACTCATCTGCTTATTATGGGTGACTTTAATGCACCCAAGATAAATTAGGTATCAATTTCTCACCAGGAATGTGAGAGCGGATTCTCGACTTCCTTACCAGCGCTGATATGACGGAAGGCGTGGACACAACACGTCAGCCCCAGGACGCGGCGTCGTTTTGGTCAGATTCCGTCTCTGCTCGACTTAGTCATCACTAACGAGAGCCACCTGGTAGACAGAGTGATCATCAAGCCCTCACTTCGACACGCGGACCACTCTCTGCTACCCCTTGACCTTGTCTGTTCCTGGTTACAACAACCATCAAAAAGGTTCACAGTTCGAAACTTTAATCAGGCCGATTTTAACAGCCCGAGAACCTACTTAGGTTCAATTCTTCTTGACGTTGGCTCCGTGGACCAGAACTGCTGCGCGTTTCAGAACGTAATCCAGAAAGCGGACGAAATCTGCGCACTTCCTCCTATCGGCCACCCCGTCCGCGCAGGATACGTCGTCTTCTCGATGACCGTTCCCATTTATTCGCGAAGCATACGCTTGCAGGAAACTCGGAGTACGTAAGTACACTCAGCGTTGTCCGAAACAGGTGTGGGCGAGAAGTAAGTGAACGCACCGAACTCGTACAACGAAAGGACGTCCTCAGAGCCCTCGGGAACGAAACTTCTTATTTAATCATATGCGACGACTAAGAAGGAGTAAACCTCTAGTTCTTTTGCAACGACTCCCTGACGGGGCGACTTCATCTGACTGTCTAGTCGCGGTTGAGTTATTCAGGGAGTACTACCCGACAGTCTACAACATCGCACCGCCCAGTGGACATCCTGTCCCACCGCTGCGGAACTTCGGGCAACAACTCGTTACAGCTGAGTTTCCTGTGCTAGATGTTGAAGACATTTCAACCAAGGTTAATTCATACAGCGCAATTGGTGCTGACATGATGTACCCCAGAAGACTCAAGAAGGCAGCTGCTAGTCTGGCAAAACCTCTTTATAAGCTGTTTAACCAAACACTCCAGAATGGCATTTCCCACAGCTAATGAATGGAGGCAACGGTCACGACCATATTAAAAGTGGGCGACCGGCACTCTCCGGCTAGATATCGGCCAATGTTCTACGCAAAACAATGGAGCGCCTATTGAAACGTGCCGTGCTTAATCACTTATCAAATCATCTCTCCTCTTCTACTTAGCATGGCTTCCTTCCAACCGGTCATGCATAACAAACATGATTACTTCCATGGCTAGTCTGACGGAGGACAAAGAAAATGGCCTCCTCTCAGATGTTATCTTCTTTGGTTTTGCCAAGGCTTTCGGCCGAGTCCCACACGGCCCTCTGAAACACACACTGGAAGCCCATGGTATTCAAGGAGAGGTTCTTCGCTGGCTTGCCTCTCTTCTTGATGATGGAACTTTTGGAGTTGAAACCGGATCAGGTCTTTCGTCTTCCTCTTTCATTTTTGTGGGCTTTCCACAACGGCCAGTGCTATGTCCCCTGCTATTTCCGATATACATCAACGACCCTCCGGATAATATTTCCAGTAACACTCTCGTATACGCCGACGACCTAAAAATCTGGAATGTCACCGACCCCAGTGCACTATAGATTGATTTTGACGCGACCAAACGCTGGCCGGACAATTGCAGTCTCCCACCGAATGACAATAAATGTGCTCACATGTCACTCGGTGACGTTTCCGGCAATACCTTCATGATTCATAGTCCGTTCAGCACAATAGATGTCATAAACATCAATCAGAAGAAAGATCTGAGCATCCGATTGTCGTCTAACTTGTCCTTGGCGTACTGCCATGAGATGGCGGCAAAAGAAGGGATTTGCAGCTCTTAGAATGATTGTGCACACTTTCCCCCGATAGACAAGAAAGCGTTTCAATCGCGTTATTAGGTATATATAAGACCGCTCCTCGTGTATGCGAATCAGTCCGTGTGCACCAACTATTGAGCTTGTCCAGCGCGCGGCTACGGAGATGGTCACGGGTGTGGGCGAGGCCACTTACGAGTCTCGTCTTGAAATTCTTGACTTATACCTGTAACATGCAGGCCAGCCGACTCTACTCTGGATGCCCGTGACCCCGCGGACCAACCTTCGGGCAACGTAGACGCACCAGGGGACAGCACTCTTCCGAAGTAGGGGCTCGAACAACAGTTCTGAAAAGAGAAACAAAACGTGCGAACATGAGCCGAAGGCCCAGTAAGCCATGCACACGACTTACACAAACGATAGCTAAAACGGCACCGACAACACAGCAGCACGCCCCGTTACACAATTCAAATTCAATTCGTGCGTGCTCGCTGGTTTCGGTAGCGCGTTACAATACCCACTTTAATTTCGAAGACTCCTCGGTGATTTAATACTCACACAGTTATTTACAGTGGGTCTCGTGGAACAGTTCTTTACTGTAGTGAATGGCGACGGGAGGCGAGGACATAACAAAAAGCTTTTCTAGTCTCGTCCTCGGACTTTTCTTAGACAACAGTTCTTTTCCTACAGGGTTATTGACCACTGAAGAAGCCTTCCTTCTGAGGTCGTCAGCAGCGCTTTTATGGATCGGTTTAAAGCCTTACTGGATTCTCGTTTGTCTGAAACTTCATTGCGCGGGTAATCTCACTCTGTTCTTGGTATTCACTGTAATACCCTAAAGCGGTGTTGCACCCTGTTTTCAATGCTCGCCTTTCAGATCAACAGGCGTCCGCTGACACTGAACAGGGAAACCGACGGGATCTGGGAACTTTGGGCTCCTGCCTTGAAACCTTGTATCAATGTCTGACAAAATAACTCTGCTATTTATCCGTTTACTTTTGTGGTCCCTTTGGGTAGATTTTTGTCTCCGCAGTTCAGATGTAGCACCCGTTTTTTATTCCAATTTTTTCCCCTCCCCTGCCCTCGAACCACTGCCTTTAGATAAGAAATACTCACAAGCACTGGTTTCTACTTACGACATACTGTATTGAACCCATTGAAAAACTGGTGATCGTCCGAAATTGATTGGCCAGTTTAGAATTAAAGAATTATCCAATCACTGGTGCCGATCGGCTGAAACCATGTCCGAGGTGCAGAAACCTCGCCTGCCGATTTTCACTCGCAGGTAAGGTGCACAATTAATGTACATTTTGTGATAATTTCTCAGTATACAGCGCGTCGTTTTGCCGTGCAACTGACTTTTGAGTTGTCTCAGTTAGTTTCAAATACTTATCCGAGTCAAGCACACCCAAATATGATTTTCCCCTCTTCCATGGCGAATCCGTTGAAGTACTTGCCGTTCGAAACTTTTGTTGATACGGCTTTCTGGCATCGACTAGCTAAGAAAAAGTTGGAGGAGTTTCGGTTGTCAGAAGGACCGTTTGCAATCACTGCAGAATACACCAACGTTGTCCCCACTGGATTGAACCCTAGAATAACGGTCGATGTTTCAGCTTTTGGGGATATGAAAATTAGTAAGACGCCGTCAACCACAAAGTACATCGTTCGAGGACAGCTCACTACGCTTAACAGCCTGGATGAATTCAAATCTTTAGAGAAGCAGACATTCATCAACGCCTATGGAAAGTTGGTATTCAAGAAAGCCACTCAAGATCTTGAATTTCTAAAGAATCCGGACATGCTTTTATTCTTCCAGCTTCTGACATACTGTGACTTGAAGCACCACAAATTTTACTTTTGGTTTTCCTATCCGGCTATTCTGAGCAGCATGCAGCCTTCGTTGATTAGTTCCAGGTTGCTAGACGAAGAATTCTCAGAAGGGCAGATATCACAGCTTGTGTCCTCATACTCCCACTGGAGATCCGGTCACATCAGCTCCTTCTTTGTTATTCGAACTAAGAAAGACGAAGCTGGATTCTTGACTCTCTGCGTTGGTTCTTGTGTAGGCTTAGATGTCAGAGACACCGGTATGTACTTGGGATTTTGTGATCCGTCCACCCACAAAAGTTATCCTGGTTGGCCGTTACGTAACATGTTATATGCC
Source organism: Paragonimus westermani (assembly GCA_008508345.1). Classification (NCBI taxonomy): domain Eukaryota; kingdom Metazoa; phylum Platyhelminthes; class Trematoda; order Plagiorchiida; family Troglotrematidae; genus Paragonimus; species Paragonimus westermani. Next base: position 19,897 of record QNGE01004043.1, read on the forward strand.
ATAGCTGCTACCCTCATCAATGAAACACAATGCATCCGAGTTATTTGTTTCCGAGAGAGATTTGCGGATGGCCATCACTATTGTGGACACAGCGTTGTTTTGAATATCGAGCTCAGTCCAGTTGAATCGTCTTCTCTAACCCAGTTTGTCGGTTGGGAGAAGCATGAAAATCAACTAAAGCCGAGACTGGTCAATCTTAGTAACAGTATGGATTCCACCAAACTTTCAGAATCGGCTGTGGATTTAAACTTGAAACTCATGAAGTGGCGTTTAATGCCCGACTTAAATCTGGACATTTTGCGCGATCTAAAATGTCTTTTGATCGGCACAGGAACTCTAGGCTGTAATGTTTCGCGTCAGCTTATAAGCTGGGGTGTGAGACGTATAACGTTGGTTGACAATTCATTTGTTTCCATGTCGAACCCCGTTCGCCAATCCTTGTTCACCTTCGACGACGCTATAGATGGTGGAAAACCAAAAAGTCAGTCGGCTGCATTAGCACTATCAAAAATATTTCCAGGAGTCCACGCAACTGGTTTCCAGATAAATATACCAATGCCTGGGCACCCTGTGAGTGATGAGTCAGCGAAGCACGGTCTACCACCTAATTTCCCACAAAAGCTAGGTGTCAAAATTGAGGAGCCTGACCCACCTTCCCGACTTCTTGGTGCATATAACTCGTGTAGTCTTCTCAGTAGTTTGATATCCAACCACGACGTCGTGTTTCTGTTGACGGATACACGGGAATCGAGATGGCTGCCAACTATTCTTTCCGTTGTCCATGGCAAATTCGTTATCAACGCCGCATTGGGTTTCGACACTTATTTGGTTATGAGGCATGGGTTAAATCTCCCCAGTGTATCACCAAGTTTCCCGATTGATCTTACATCTGGTGTTGAGAACGGAGCGGAAGTAAATGCTGTACGCCAATCCAGTTTTTTTCGAACTATCGCTGGTTCGAACCTTGGTTGCTACTTTTGCAACGACGTGGTTGCTCCCACTAATTCCACTTTGAACCGTAGTTTGGACCAACAGTGCACGGTTACTCGCCCAGGTGTTTCAATGATGGCTGCTGCTATAGCTGTGGAGTTGTTGGTTAGTGTTATGCAACATCCAAGCGGTCCAGCTGCCCCCGCACCTGCGATTCATACTTCTGATTTTTCACAATATTTGGCTCTAGAAAGTTCTTTCAGCCTAATTCCTCACCAAATCAGGGGCTTTCTGGCAACTTACAGCCACATTTTGCCAGCAACCTCAGCCTTCAAGAATTGCTCCGGATGCTCGCAATCCGTTGTAGACGCCTTCAAAAAGGATGAATTTCTATTTCTCTCACGTGTGTTTGATGATGTTGACTACTTGGAACGTGTCTGTGGCCTCGAAGAGCTCCGCAATGCGATGAAGGATACCGAAGTTATTGCCCTAAGTGACATAGAGGACACGGTTGAGACTTAACAGCCGTGACATGCGCACTACTAAACTGTGATGCTTTTTATTGGTCATAATTTACTTGCATGTGTTATTCCCATTCAACTTCTTATGGGGGGTTGTGTGACCGTTATTTCACTGATTGACCAATGCTTCAATGTTCTACATCTCATATTTACTCAGGCTTTGAATGCTTTTTTGTTCGCCTTGGCAAATAATGTGTTCGTTTTGTGTCGAGTGTCGTAATTAATTACTTTCCGATTTCAATAAATCGATTTTGCCGTGTCGTCAGATGTTTTTCTTCAAAATCATCGTACTCGGTTAATTTACAGAGATCAGACGGACCATCTCGTTTTAAAACACTGGGTGTATTCGCGCGTCTTGTTGACAACACCATATTCTTATTTGACTCGACTTTTACACGATAGCTTGTGCTCATATTATTTGCTAATTATTATTATTTTTTCAAAGCGTCATCACTTTACCGACTTAAGCAAAAGGAATTGAAGGTAATCTTCTGCATCAAATTGTGTATTGTCAACGTCACACGCTCTGTTAAAAGCATTCTTGATTATTGATTACACCCTCTTTATTTCACTTATATCCTTGAGAACATTGCGATGTTTATGCCTTTACCGTAAAGAAAATAACAGGTGCTGAAATTCGTTCAAGCTTTGCTAAACGTCCGGAAAATGTCGGCTATTTCGTGTCCTTTTTGTCTTTTCAGTCGCGTACTACTCACTACTGAATCATTTCTAGACAGTGCTCGTGCTAGCACTAGGTTTTGGGATTGATTGTATATTGGTGACTTTCAGCACACCTTGCCTGAATTTTCAAGTGATATTTTTCCCCTTAATTTTTCACGCCTGTCCGATAGGCGGCAAAAGTTGAACAGTTTGCAGCGTACAATTACAAATAAGCTGTTCCGAATAGGGTGGCCAGTAATCAACCCTACCACTATCCAACACTTATTTCGAAAGTCGTACGGTGCCTGAATAATCATTCAAGTAATAAAATAATCTGTGATGGCTGAGTCACGCGCTCTGTGTCCGCTAAGTGTCTACTGCTCCGGGTGGTGTTGGTAGGGACGATAGGTGATTGAGTGTAATCAGGAAATGGTCGGTCATCGGCCTTGTTGCAAACTATGAAGATCCCGACCGTTTCGAAATATAAAGTCAAGTATCGTCTGCAGGGTTTGGAAAGTTAGAAGTCGCCAGATCGTTCTTTGAAAACTCTGTATGGATAGACAGTATTCTGCAGTCAGTGACGTGTCCGCATGGGCGCCGTTATTCACCTTTGATAACAGTACGTTGATATCGAAAAGGTGATCTGGTCCATCACATGTGATGGCGGGTACAGGATGAGTTCAGTACTCCTACTATTTTTTGTGATATCATGCTAGGTGCTATATAGGTAGGGTAACCCGACAGACAATACACGGCAGCTCTAGCCGTTATACCTACAACCACAGTTCAAGGGTAACAATAATGACGGAGCAGTCAAATGAATAACACTTTCAACCAATTCGTGCCACTCAAAGGCCACTGCCACTGCCAGTAGATGACGGTAGACCAGAATAAGTGCTGTTCTTCTGAAGACTGATTAAGTTTATTACAATCTTCAGTCCGCCAGATCCTTCACCCTTGGCCAATGTGGCCACTGCGCCAGTTGAGGACTGACGTGAGAGTGCCACAGTTGATAGTAAGCCCTCAAAGTTTTTGACTTCTTTTTCATTAAGCTACATTACTTTCTGTGTTGTTCTCTATTTCGCCTTTTTTCTTGTGTATTCTTCAGCACCTATCATTCTGCTACTTTGTTGGCCATTTGCAGGACCAAAGGTAGTCTGAGCTGCAGTAATTTCGTTGCCGTAGTAATCACGTCATCTAGTCCATCTCAGTGGGTTGCCGAGATTCGCAAATCTTTAAGGCCAGGGTTCTCTTTATGAACACTGTATGATACCCCAGGCAACTTGTATTGTGAGTGTGTCAGAAGGTAGATGATGGAAGATGCCGTCTGAAGAGCGTTGGTTCACCTAAAGATCTGGGGGTCGTTGGTAGTGGTTTCAGCATACTCACCGTGGCAGTCTTGAATATGCCGTACTTCTTCGTAGAAACCAGTGGCTTCTAATGACTAACCAAAATGCCTTTACATCTTTACTCTTCGCTCGACTTTTGCCGTTATCTCAATATTTGCCCTGTCTGTGGTGTTTACGATTTGTGTGCACAAGGAAACTAAATCCTAATCCTTCGCTCATTTGTTAAGTTGAAGAAACGTTCACCAATCGAGTCATTCACATTAGTAATGCATCACTGGGTGACACTTATGCTTACGTGCCGTACAACCATGAGAAATAGAGGTGATTTAAATACAGAGGAGGTGAAAGGAATTGGGTTTAACCTATACAACCCTCTCCACCTTTAACGTCAACATGTGTGCGCATTTACAAACAAACTTTCAAGTTACAACTGAAAGGAAGATTTCGTCATCAGAATATCGTCCCTGCTACTTCCACTGTTCCGTTTACCCAACTGTCCTTCTTACTTTGCCGGTTGCACAATATCGTAACGGTATCGTCCAGGTCATTGAACGTGATTGGCACCTGTCCCTAATGTCTCCAGCCACAGATTATGAATCACAGTGACCCTAATCAAGGAGACGACTGATTTACAGCGGCTGAGTTACTAGTGGTTGTTTTCGCCTCCTTGATCCATCCCATCGTTTTTTTCATTTTGCGCTTGTTGACTGCAGCACTGGTAACGGGCTTTTAGGAGGACAGACGATTAGTTAATATCCCCAGTACATGACACAAACACCTAAGTGAAATTGATTAATTCCATTGACTCACCATCAGAGACGGGACGAGGCACAGGCTTGCCAATCTTACACTAGCACCTTGCACTTCCAAGGTGGAAATGTCATATCAGACTGACAGAATAAAGCGCCTAGTCTACGGTGTCCTGGGCAGTTGCTGGTTTTCCGGAAATCAAGGCGATGTCGTTTGCATACTTTATTTCGAAGTCTATCCCCTGGAGGCATTTTTACACTATCATATTCGCAGTGTCCGGGTGCACTGTAGGATCTCGTCTACCGCAAAGTAAAATAGAAAGGCGGGGATTGGACGACTCCGTCGCACCTCACCTGGAATTCTGAGGGTCGGCAATAATTTACCAGGAGGTCTGACTAGAAGTTTCTCTCGGCATGTTCTTGTACCTCCTACGCACATTTATCTTTGGTGGGCAGTCCTAGCACAGTTTCGTCAACTGAATCAAATGCAGTTCTGTGTGGATGATGGACTTCAAGCATCTGGCAGTGTAAAGATGTGATCAGTACAGCCATGGTCATCGCTAAACGTAGACTACTCCTCGCAGAAATATCGCTCACACCCTACCTACGGTTGCTACATGCACCTTCGACACAATAGGAATCAGGTTACCTTCTCAATGGCTTGCATGTGGGGTGCGTGAACCCTTTCTGAAAATGAGGATAGTGTTAGCTAGACAGCTCCACTGACTCAGAGTTTTCGGAGCGGGGCCGCCAGCTGTGGCCAGGGCTTGATCCCCATCCACAAAAAAGTGGAACGGGGTTCATTTGGGTCGTTTGTCTCGTGACTTTTTAGAAACGTACTCTCAAGTGAGATTTATGTTTTCGAGGGCGAATACGTCAGCAAACCGGTGGGCACAGGTTATTCAAAAGTACAGCCAACGGCGTGGGCTACCAGTTGAACTACTGTTGAAAGTGCTCATCCTGGCAACGTAAGCGTCGCTGCAGGCTATTGACAGGTTCGTTGATTTTGAAAAATGCCCTGCACACACTTGGATGCGTGTCAGGAGCCTCCGGTGAAAGCAGCTTGTTCCATATTAATAACGTCTCATGTCCACCAGATCCCGTGACCCGTTATTAATTTCATCTTGTGAATTGAATTCTAGACTAGGGACAAGCGGAATTTGATGTATGTTGAGTGCTTGTGTCTTTACTAGTCAGCTCCGTGCGTTTCTGTTTGACTGCGATTTAGCTTTCCCTCAAACTCAGAGCAAACTGAGTAGGCACCACTGCACGATCAGAACCCACGCGGGTTCTCCAAGCGAGCATGCAGTCCTGGAAGTAGTGACATCGGTAATAGATGGCTGTATTGTGGACTCGTGTTCATGGCAATAGAGATGACCATTTTCAGCCCTGAGCCGTACCCGTAGGCACTGCGGTTCGGGTTTCACTGGTCCTGACAGTGGTCCATGAAGTAGCAAAGTAATAGCCAAGTATGAATGTAAAGAGATAAAAAGAGGGGAAGTAGGAGAAAAACACAGGAGTTTTATGAAAAAGAAGAGTCAACTTTATGGATAAAGACTCGCCATTGACTATGACTGCGGTGTGGATGTTCGCGAAATTCCCAACCAGGTAAACGGCACGTACCAACCTTGTTCAGCTGGATGGCCAAAGCATTCAAAGACCCTTTCCACATCATCACCTGACAATCTCGCGGTTTCTTTCAACCATCAGCAACCACACTGAACAGTCTAGGGGCGTCAGCATGCCGAGTAGGTGACCCAACCAGCGGAGACTATGACTATTCCTTACCTTGGTTGTCGGTCGCGAACTATCACATTTGAAAAAGCGCGCCGACGGACTGTATGGTTGCTCACAGCCAGCCCGTTTGATGCTGTCTAATTTTCGAAGACAACGGTAATGAAGTATCGAGGGTTCAGGTTGCATTCTTCAGGAATGGACCATGTATCTGATCCATGGAACAAAACTGTACACACACGCATCGTAAACCCTGCAGTTGATCGGCAAGTGAATATCTGCGACGCCACAAGTTGCGTAGGTTAACGAATGGGCTGCATGCTTTTGCTGTCCTCGTGGTACCTCACCAACAATATCACAATTTAATGAGATTGCACTACCCGGGTATGTGATGTACCTAACTGTCTCGTGTAGCCTGCCTGCACCAATCTTGTAATAATACCTTACAATTTGAAAGAGGTAACGTATACCACACAGATTAACCGTATCATTGAATCGGTTCAGCGTGGTCTGCATGTTCTCTTCAGAAGTATGTAGGAAAGCGATGCTACCCGCATCCCCAATATCAGTCAGCTTATTACCCGGTGGAAGCTACAATTGGAGATCTTCGAAGTTCTCCCTCCAGAATGTCGTGGGTCACCGAAGTGAAAAGAAAGGGGAGATTGGACACTTCTTTCAAACGCAACTTGATGTAGAGGACGCTCGAGATGATTATCTATAAGTTCGGGCACGCGATTTCAATAAACTGGCATATTTCCCTAAGACTCATCTGCGATGGATACAGTCTCAGAGGGCCTGCCGAGTCACTGAATCGAAAACAGCCCTTTGGTCTAGAAATATCGCGACCACTAGGTGAGAAAGTTGTATTTTGCTCCAGCGTCTAACGTAGTGTGAAAATACGGTCGATGCACCCGCAACCAGGTTAGAAACTTCCGTTCTGTCTTATCTGATCCTCCGTGTTTCAAAAACTACTGCATTACACTACCAATGGGCGTCTTGGATGCGATAAATACAAGATTAATACCTCTGTGGTTGTCACATAAAGCCCTGGCAGGCTTTTCGTATATCACAACGACTTTTGATAAGCGCTAGTCATGAGACACTTCTTCAGTCTCTCCTATAGAATGGAAGAGTGTGGTCAGTTCGGATGACAGTCTCTCACTACCATATTTGAAAACAGCTAGTTCGAGCCTCAAAACCACCTTGTTTTCCTCCGAGGGATCGTCGGGAATGTCAAGAATAAGCCCGCAGTCTTCATTGTTTACAACTGACTGAGTTGTCTCAGGCCATTTTAATTGATCCTCTATGTGTTCAGCCCGTCTGTTAAGTCGCCGCCGCGGGTTGTAAATTCGTAAACCATCTTTTTCACATATAATCTCACTAATGCCTTTCCGACGGCTGGTGCAGCCAAAAAACGTGGAAAACAGCACTCGGCTATTCCCCGATAAAAATGTCTTCCTCATCTCTTTGGTTTGCTCGGAGAACTGAGCTTCTTCGGCCTTACACATACTCTTCGTGAATTTGCGTTTCAGTTCACGACTGTCTCCATCGTATTCGTAAGTCCGCAAGCTCTGCTGAATCGGCAAAATTCCACCTATCATATCTGCAGTGCTCTTTTTGATTGCATCTCTTCGGAAGAGGTACGCATAGCTGTTAAAGTTTCATCCCAATATTCATTAGTATCACTCTGCTGTTCCAACTCGGGCAGTTTAGTCATGTGCTCAGTCATATACTCTCATCGCTCAATTTCCAGCTGATTAATTTGTGGTTGTGAGCAAGTGATCCCCGAGAGTATGATAAAACAGAGCAGGCACGAAAATCAGCATGATCTTACTTAAGTCGGTTACTCCAAAATGAACAACACTCTTCAGCAGTGTTTCACCACCAACAGCTGACGGTGGTAAAATCGATTTGCATCCACGATTGAGTTGTAGAACGCAGTTTTCATGTAACGCACTGCCGTCGTTTTTGCTGCAATTCGCAACCTAATTTATAGATACACATAGTCGACCGCCGTTGTCAGCGCGTCGTGCCTGCACACCAAACACTACCCAGTCGCTTCCCCTCTGGAGTACGACGAAAGAGTTGTGCGTTTATAGCGTCAGCTGATCTGCTTGTCGAAGAATGTGGATGTTAAGAGTGTCAATGTTTACCCGGTGCCTTGGCCTGAGGGGAGGAAAAGTAAAATCAGTGGGAAAGGAAATTGAAAAGGAGTGGACTGGTCTGTCAGGGCAACGACCACCTCTGATACTTTCCAGTCTTTTGTTTTTCAAAAGGGAGCCTCCCTGAGGAACCCCAGCTCGAATCCTTGACTCAGGTTCGAGTCCAATGTTTGACCTGAAAGACAATAGACGATAAAATTTTCTTGGAGAAGGGCAGAAAAAATTGCACCGATGCACATGGAGACTTGCAACTCAAGCGTCATTAATCTCTATTCTCCGACATATCAGACAGCATGCCTCACCAAGGGTATGTTTGTCCCCCGCACCCCAGCCAGGAAACTGGGAGTGCCGTACTAAAATTAAGCTTTAGTGAGTGCTTTCACACCCCGAAACTAAGATATACGCCGGTCAACAGGCTACCTAACCCACCGCTCATGAACGGAGTATGGTGTGGCAAGCGATGAGTTGGCCTTCGCAATCCACAGAATCCTGTGAGACGAGGTCATGCCCGGTGGTTAACAAAGTCCATCCGTTCCAAGAATACATCGACGAAATTCGTCGCTGCTAACACGGTACTGTCATCACACGTCTACAGTGCTGTCAGAAACATGGATGATTGAGAACAGACACTGTGAACATCCCCTTTGCAGGTGGACGAAGTTTCACAGCCGTACAGCAGGATCGCTCTTACACGAACACTGAACACGGCCTTCTGCAGAGAGATCACGCCGACGCCATATATGGCACACGTTAAACGCCACCCGAGCCATAGCTGTACGATTTGTAACCTCGTCGGATATTTCACTACTGTTGATACAGCTCCCGAGGCACATGAACTTGTCAACTCTCTGCGACGGCCCACCACCTAGGATGAGAGCATGCGCACAATCCGGCCATTTTTGAAGCGATGTATTGCACTTGGAAGATGCAAAGACCATACAAAACCGAAAAACTAAAGTTTCTGGTCTGTCTAAGATATTTTTGGCTCCACATGAACCCTCAGAGATTACGGCATTGTCGTTTGCATACTCCCTGTCCCGAAGTCGAATGCCTGGGAGTGGTTCCATACCACCATATTCGCACTGTATCAGGACACTCCCTAGGATCTCACCTACTACAAAGTTGAATGAAAAGGCGAAGGCTGGACAACCCCGTTACACCTCACTTAGCATGCTGAAGATTGGCAATACACTGCCGTAAGCTCTAACCGGGCCTGAGGACTGTCAGTAAGCTGTTTTCAGTAGGCCGTCATGCTTCTCGGACGTACCCTTTCTTGTTAGGCGTTTCCAGAGTGAGGCTCTGATAACTGATCTAAAGCTCTCTCTGACATCTTAAAAGGAACTGTTGGCCTTCTGTACGAACGGCGAATTTCAGGCATCTGACGGAGTATGAAGGTGTGGTTACTGTAGCGGCGGCCAGGGCGAAAACGAACCTCCTCATGGTTCTGTTTCTTGTACTTTTCGTTTACCCTACAAAATGCAGTGGCTGCAAGCGTCTTCAACGTAACTGGAGTCAGAGCAATCTCTCGATGATCTGACCATGAAATGCGTGAACTCCTTCTGGAAACAGGAGGGTATTAGCCAGACCCCAACATTTGAAACGACTTCATTGACCCGGAGTTTCCAGTGGAGAGCCATCAGTTTTGACAAGGCCATGCTTGTACCTTTAAAAAACGAAGGACGAGGTTCATCCATGCCGGGTTTTCTATGACTTTCCAGGAATGTGATCTCAAAAGAAACTTTTGCTTCCGAGAGCGCAGAAATGTCAACATATCCATAAACGTAGGCAGGACATGAAAGTTTAGTCAACGGCGTAAGTGACTAGGTGAACTGTTGAAAACTCGCGGCTTACCATTCCCATGTTAAAGGTTATGAATAGGTTCACCACTTGTCTCGCAGCTTACCTCGCCCATGTCTGGTGTCCTTTTACTCACTGCCGGAGTGGGATGGGAAATTTTTCGGAGTTCTCGTTAGCAGATACTTGCCTCATCTTAATGGTGCGTTGTGTCCACCAGGCCTCTTGATCCCCTCGTAGTTGCGAGTAGAATATTCGCAGATAGAATATTCCGGTGGGTGTCGAAGAGTTTTTATTGGTCGCATGCAGACCTAGTAGCTTGTAGCTGAAAGAGAAACACTACCACACTTGTGCATTACATGCTGGGCATATGCCCAATGTACTAAAGATCCCCTAGTGACTTGGATTCTAGGCTGGAGGCAAGTGCACTCTGGTGGATGTAGTGTGCTTATGTCTTTGATAGTTTAGGTAAGTCATCATCATCACCATCATCATAGACAGCAATACATCAGTGGTTCACACTAATGCTGAACTGCCACACAACCATGAAGAAACAGCAAACCCTATATAGAAAGAGAGAACGAAAAAGAAGGGGACGGGAAGGGACCTAACTACTGAAAATGACTACGTCCCTATTCAAACGTTCAGCATCAAGGTGCCTACACCTTGCAAACAACACAACCGAGCTGCAAGTGAGAGTAAGGCGTCATCAGCGATACAGCTTCCTTACGGCTTTCACTGC
>QNGE01004043.1:39903-50075 GCA_008508345.1 Paragonimus westermani
TGGGGTCCTCGTGATCACTCAAACCGTTGGTTAGAGACGCTATCCGAGATGGCGGTGTGTCGCAGTCAATGGCGTACCTGTATCTATACCATTTCTAGTTCTTCCATTTAGTCTTCTTCAATCTTTTTTGTCCTTCGTAGTACTCTTTCCTTTTAGGATATTCGACGTCACTGTTGAGGTGAGCGGCGGCCCGAGCCACAGTACCTTTTGGTCAGGCTCATGGCTGTTTTGATGATGATGATGATTATGATGAGATGGTTAGGTCATGTACTAAGGATGCCAGCTAGTCGCCTTCCACACCGAGCGCTGTTCGCTGACACTGCGAGAGACTGGTGTAAGGTGCGAGGTTGTCAGATAATGACCTGGCGTGGGGAAATGAAGTTGTTCACGAAGGGGTTTGCCACTGTGGGTCGTGTTCGTCTTCCGTGCTGGGACCCTCGCGACTCACAGAGTCGGTGGCTGGAGACTCTAGGTGAGATGGCGGCTAATCGAGCTCTGTGGCGTGAATGTTGTCGTTGTTTGTCCGAGTTGTCTGTGAAGTGAGTGCATTTAATGACGCGGGGCAGTGAAAGCCGTAAGGAAGCTGTCTCGCTGATGACGTCTCCCTCTCACTTGCAGCTCGGTTGTGTTGTTCGCAAGGTGTAGGCACCTTGATGTTGAATGTTTGAATATGGACGTAGTCATTTCCAGTAGTTAGGTCCCTTCCCGTCCCCCTCGTTTTTCCTTCTCTCTTCCTATATAGGGTTTGCTTTTTCTTCATGGTTGTGTGGCAGTTAAGCATTAGTGTTAACCACTGATGTATTGCTGTCTATGATGATAATGATAATGATGATGATGATGATCTGTTCCTGGAATTGTTTCAACCATTTTAACTGAAATGAACTTCGACTGTTTTCCTCACTGTTTGCACGAAGTCATCATCTGTCTACCTCACATCTTTCGCCAGTTAGTCGCAGTGTTCGGTGCAGCAGACGACTAGCTGGCATCTTTAGTACATGGCCCAGCCGTCCAATGTTGTATTAACGTAGTGAATGAACAAAAGAACTCGTCTGACAATCAGTGCCAAACATCCCCTTCCTAACCTCTCGGTTGCTTACCCATCGGTGCTACTCGATACGCGTGATCGAACGTAAACAACGGTGGTCAAACACTTAGATGGCTCACATCTTCTGCCTTGAGCGACGAAGCTTCTGCTATGTTTATTATGCTCTGAAGTGCAACGAGCCCAGACGCTAACCGCTGACAATTCGATGTTTGGTTTGTCTGTTTCAGTCGCGTTTTGCATCCAGAAATGTAGGAATTTTGACCTCACTTCTTTTCCTTGTTTTTATGGAAACTCTGGAAGTGTTCAGTAGTTAAACGTTTGAGTATTACCATGGAAGGTTGAGAGGTGATTAACGCTAGTGTTGTAAAAATAAGAACGCGGGTGACACATGAACTGTCTTTTTAAAAGACCGACATCAGTGGTATATGTTGCAACACCACCTCGAACAAAACACTTATTTGCACATAACGATAATTCCGGAAATCCACAGTCGTACGTGAAAAGCACTTTCCTGCATGAAATGCACTCCAATGTACCTTGTATTTTCCTCGCTTACTTTACTGTTGGCATGCGTGCCTCCACCTAAATGCTCACGAGAAGTGTAGTGTGATCGTCTATCTGCATTAAACTGTTGTTTCGTACTGAATCCTCAGCGCCAAATAGCAACGACCTGGGCGGGGAGAAAGTAGATTTTCAAGTGGGTCTCGTTAGTAATTCAGTGGATGTCTAAGACCTACCTTTGTTTGTCTGTTAGCGACGTGTTTGTGAACCACAGTAGGCGAACTGCTTATTTCTTGTCATCCCTTTTTGTCTTAAGGACGCCAGATCAGTACAGATATATGTATATCGGAATATAGTCTGGATTATCTAGCAGCGAGAGAGGAGTAAAAATGTAGTTCACGTGCGCTAGATCTGTTTGCTTGTTGGACTGTTTTGTCAACAAACTTCATATTTTTAAAACTGTGTTGCAAGATGTTTGACGTTGGTTGCGATTCATGGATGAAGATACCTACGATGATCACCAGAGAACAGTCATTGCCCTTCAAGGGTGGAAATACTTGTTTTGAACTCCAGGCGTCTGATTGCTCCGTTTGAACGTACAATGCAACTGATATCATAGACATTCATGGAACCTACGGGACATCATTACTATCAGTCTGTGAAGAATCGTTTGTTGGTGTTAGCTCATACTGTCCATCGTTGAATGTAACTACGGTGAGGGTTACATCGACGGAACAGCGGCTGCTTGTCAAAAAAAGTTCAAGAGGTGAATGTACGACCTAACAAATTCACTTCATGTGTAAACAGTTATCCGGTTTCGTTCACCGCCCAAGTCTGTAATGTTTTCCTTTGAAAATCTTGGGGTTAGCTACCTAATGCAGAATTATTTGCAGAGACTATTTTAATCAAGCCTTCGCTATCTATTATTCTGGTGGTGCAGCACTTGTCTCCCTTATCCTATTCGGTTTCTTATTTTCTCCTTGCCGTGCCCAACTGTTGTTTTATATTCTTCCTCTTATGGTCGTTGGGGACTGAATCGTTAATGGGAGACGCTCGTAGCTCTTTACAGTGAGCCTGGATCTTTTCGCGGTGTAACGATTCGCGTACCTTGATGCTCTGTGGGTTAAATTGGACGGTGTACTAATCACACCATGTCAGGCAGGGATCTGACGAACTAGTCTTCTAGTCCTCCAGATAGGGGTTTGAAAGAAGGTTGACATCTTCTGGAAAGTGTGGTGCTCGTCCTAGCACACTGCTGCTCGTCTGCTGTTCTGTGCTGCAAGCTTCTGAGCCAATGACTAACTTTCAAAGACCATTATTTCTATAATTGTTTAGCAGTTAAGTATCAATATGAACCACTGATGTATTATCGTCTCTGATAGTCATTCAATCAATACAATGCTTTATGCACCCCGATAGGTGACTATTCAAGTTTGTTACACACGCATATCAACAAATGAAGAACTTTGAAATAAGTTGACCTAGTTCACAAACTAACTAGTATAATCATGGAATTCAGGGATAGGTTGGGAGAATCGATCAGTTGTGAAAAGGATCTGTCGATTTCGTTAATTCAGGAATTTATAAAGGATCACAAAAGAATAGTGACCGGGTACATGCGAATAAATGATTGTACAGGGACCTAGTAGATGTGAAACTGCAGTTGGAGAGGTGAATACAAGAGTGTGTTGTATCCGATGAGACACACATTCTGAAAGGATAAGAAACATTGGGATAAAAAAACTGTTCACGGGGAATATCACTGTAATAGGATAGGTACTTTAGAAATCTGGTGTAAAAAGACGACAGTCCGTAGAAACTGAACCAAGGACAACAACTGATGTACAGTACATCCAATGTTGAACACAGGCCTTGATAAGCCAACTAACCTAGTAGTGTGGAACAGGCAGTGGATTTAAGCGCCGGAAGTAAGACGAGAGCCCCCGGACTTCGATGGAAACATGAATACCATAAAGTGACCGTGTTATGTCACCCAGAGTAAGCCCCAGATACTTGACAGAAAAGAATCGGTGTGAGGACTCATTACTTACACGGATGGGGGAGTATGCGTTAGAAAGCTTCTCATATTGACTACCTTTCATGAGTGAAAACATGTTTGGACATATTGAGAAACAAACTGTTTGACTGGCCAACTTGTTAGCCCGGATTGACTACTTAACGGGTCAAGAGACGAAAATCTAATGTTTGCTGCCCAACACCGCGTCATCTGCACATTTGTTTACAAGTGTGTGGTTGTCTACTGGCATGGATGCAGTGTAAATGAAAAAAGAGTCGTCACTGAGCGACGATGGAGTTTGATCACCGAGCTTAGCAAATTGGCTTCGATTTGTGAAATAAACGCATTGAAGCTTGACAGTTGAAGTTTAAATTCTATATTCTGTGAGAGCTTGTGGTAGCGTTTCCGATGGTATCGCCATAGTCTAACAGAACATGCGGACGGCTCTTGATTCCCTTTCAAAAGATGACAGAATAAAATGTATTGGACAAACGCGGTTGAGCGTGAGTGACGATAAGCAGATTGACTAAAATCCATGATGCTGACTTGAGTTTGCATTCGAGCATCAGTGGGTTTTTCAGTGCTGCAGGTGTACATGATGTCTGTCGAGATTTGGTCCTTCCTTTTTAGGAATTGGTGTTACGCATGCCTTCCTCCAATAGTGAACAACTTTGCATTGTTTGAAACGTTGATTGGATATCTCAGCTAGAGAATGGCGTAAGAATTCTCACAGTCCTTAAGAACAATTGGTGATATGCCGTCAGACTTCTTTTTGCTGTTGGGTTTTAACTGTATTCGTTCTTTGAGGGTAGTTGAGCTCCCAATTGGATCAGAGGAATCAGCGGAAAGTGTTAGCTCCGTAGGAGCTGAGAAGGAGTTATTCGTCATCATGTTACGATTGCTGTCGAGCTCCTCGAAGTCGATAGCTAGTTAATTGGCAGGAGTGTTCAATCCACTCATATTTTTCATAATTTGCCAGATCCCCGACAGCTTTTGTCATCCAGTGTGTATTGGTGTATACAGAATTCAAAGGATTTAGCTCACTTTGGTGGATTTCGAAATGAATTTGACAGATGATTAAGCTTTTGACTTATAAACCTTTTCTTTCTTCATTGAGAGTCTTTTAAGATCCGTGGATAGTAATCTGTATGCACGATTAAGGATTGTTCCTCAATTGCAGCAACTGTCGAAGCGGAGATTTAGCTAGCTTATCAACTGATCGCTATAGGTGCACTAGTCGCTATGACCAAACAAGCCCAAGTCGAGTGAGGGCGCCGCATCACTAAGCATGTTGTAGTTGGCCGGAAGACTGC
Source organism: Paragonimus westermani (assembly GCA_008508345.1). Taxonomy (NCBI): domain Eukaryota; kingdom Metazoa; phylum Platyhelminthes; class Trematoda; order Plagiorchiida; family Troglotrematidae; genus Paragonimus; species Paragonimus westermani. The sequence continues at coordinate 44,780 of QNGE01004043.1, forward strand.
CGACGTCTGATTCTGCGAACTCCGCAGTGAATACAGAACATGTGGCGTGTCCTACTACAAATCATGGCCAGCTGTACTAAATGGGGCACGCCTGCGGATTGCGAACAATTGCGGTTAAATCGAGATGTACGTCGAGACGCGCAGGAAAGTTCACAGTGTTGTACAGGCCGAGTGTGATTAGGAAGGTGGTGTCAAGTCGTATGAAATCACCGCAAACAATACATAATGATTTCTTATGAACATCATCATGGACAGCAATACGTCAGTGGCTCTCACCTATGCCATACAACCATGGAGAAGAAAGCAAACCCCATTTAAGAAGAGAGAAGAAAGAGGAAAGGAAGGGGATCTGACTACCAAAAATAGCTACGTCCATATTCAAACATTCAGCATCAGTGTGCCTACACTTTGCAAATAAACACCTGAGCTATGAGTAAAAACAAAACGTCATTAGCAAAACAGCTTCATTACGGCTTTCACTGCCCCACATCATTACGTTCACCCACTGTACAGACAGTTTGCAAAAGATCCATCGAAAAGTCGTCAACACACTTGCCAGTCTCAGTGACAGGACAGCTGAGAGATAAGTAAAATTTACATGCCACGGCTGAACGAAAACCATTCGGTTAGGCAGCTCACCTAAACACTCCACTGAGTGAACGGAACTCACACGGACGTGCACCATGAGTCATTGATGTGATTTGTCACACTTAAACCGCGCTTTCTACAACACAGGGCGCTCCACGCGGTAACAAGTGAGACGCTCAATTTGGGTGACTGTCTTCGACGTCCTCGTGCAGCTAGGTTTCCTGTATCAGGATCACACCCAAGTTGGCATATTCATGAAGTTATATGACGTTGTTCATTTTAAACATGTTACTGGGTGAGGACCGGATGTTTCCACTTATAAGCCTAAGTAACTGCATTTCCGTGATGTTGCGCTTTCATAGTAGAACTGTTCATCCTTCAGTATGCTTTCTAACACTCCCGTTCGATTTTTGATAAATTCGACTCATTTTACTCTTAATTGCTTCGCCACTGGATGAAAACTGCGAAGATATGCAAACACAAAATGATTTCAACTATTTTGGTGTTGTGCCGTTCCCATAATAAAGGTGATTTTAAAAAATCAAGTTTCAAATGACCTAACAGTATGCTGAAAATTGAGTAAGTAAACAACGGTCGGAATAGTGGAGAAAAGTTTGTAAGCGATCACATTTGAAAGCTCCATCAGAGACGTGTGAAAAGTGATGATGAATGCTACCAGTATCTATCGGTTTCCACCTTCTCCCTGTCATAATAATAAAGAGAACCACTTGTCTTGGACTTGACTGCCGGTTTATCGACGTGTGTTATTGGTTTCTTTTTGTTATAGACTAGGGAACCATCATGTTGATTGTGCAATGATTGTCATACTTTGCTAGCGTCTTTTATGTTTGCCATAAAATGTGCCCATGTCATGCGGGATGGTTTGGTTTTCAGCAAATCACGTAATTATGACTTCAACGAGATTGCGTTCACAGGGCAAACGTAGCTTTCTTTGTACATTTCAGCCATTAAGACAGTGTACATTCTTGTAGTCATTGAACTTACTGGTAAAAAGTCCGTGCATTCATATTTTCCGCTGCATTTTCTGTTTCCGCCCAACCTATGTCGTTCACACGTCCAATAGTCCATGCTGGTTCACTTCACTAGCCGTTGTTTCCTTTAAAACGGAAGTCGTGGTTTTTGTAATAACCTGCTCTCCACAATTTTCGGTATTTTTCTGCCCCTGACCTACAATCCTGTCGTGAGCAACCCATTTATCGGCATGCTTACGAAGCATTTTTTTAGTTCACCTTACCAACCACTTCAAATAACTTCATGAGTTAGAATAATCTGGATTCATTAAAGCATACATGTGAAAAACCTGGAAGCACTTGATGTTAAACAAATAAGTATTAGAGCGAAGATTCTTACGTCTACGTGCTCAGTCTACCTATTTATTTCAGTTTTGCCAGTCTGCCCCACCGGCGCAATTACTGTGAAAAAGTGGTCTCAAGTAGTTATGGGGTAATTATTCACGTGTTACAGGAACGTGGCATCTGACTAACCACAAAGGGGATTATTCTAATCGGACAAATTAACTGATATTTAAATATATAAGTAAGAAATAAAAGCGGTATTGTGTTGTATCTTGAATTTTTAACCTTGAGTCTGTCTGATAGCGTGATTCCTCGGTCGAAACGAGACGAACTATGAGCGGAACGATTGACTAACTTGTTCACGCTATGATGCCGATCGAATACACCTACCTGTTGTGCCAACTTGCAGTGCTCCTTAAGTCTGACGTCTCAACTAAATGTACGTATCCCTGTAAAAGCTGTCACAATGCGTGTCGGACGAACTTACATTCGATGTACAGTGAGCAAAATATTTATAAGCTCACTCTTTTTTGCATTATCTCAGTAAATCTGTAACCTACGAAATTATTTTTGCAGAAGGATATCGAGCACCAAACCACGTTAGATGGAATTGTTCTATAATCAAACCATGTGTAGACCAGCAGTAATCGAAAATAAGACGTGTAAAATAATTCTCGGTCAGTTTAATGCTACCAGCGCCCAAACTGTTCAAGACTTTACTACCATGCCATTGCATTCTGCGACCCGGCTAACTGATCGAGACTAAGCATGTTTCTTTCCACTGTGGGTTAAATAACCTGAATTTATTAATTGATCCCAACCTATGGTCAGTGATCGGCATTGCGTTACTGTGACTTCGGTCATGCTATATGGAACGGTGCTTTCAGTTATTGGACTATAACGATACGACAAGAGAGAGAAAGCCCTAGACGTATAGACAGGTCTGGAAGGCTTGTTATTACATTCTTGGCGAACTTCACCGCATGTTGCATAAATGCGACACACTTTGTTTAAGCAGGACTACGGAAGACTCGTTCATTTTGCTGCGAATACACCGCTGATGCTCATGAACTGAAAGGATCGCTGCGCTCACACATCTCTGAATAGTGGGTGCGGCAACTGCTTAGCAGTATATCATATCTGACTTACCGGAAACTTATACGTATATCCTTATTCACCGAAACGCATACAACATCGAATGGAGTGGGCATAACACCACCTTAACTTGTATGTTCATCTGTAGCTCCTGCTGGGGCTTATATCTTCCGCCAGTGAGTCTCATTTTTTAAATGCGCCGCACTACTTGTCAGTAGCAGAGCGTGCACTTTTTCTAGTGAACGGATAATAGGCAGTTACCTGTGAAATACTGACAATTCACTTCAGTGGTTTACTACCTCTCTGATCCTTCTGTTTCGTTTTGGGCGCTTCTGTCTTCCACGGGACTATGGTGTCCCCTCTCTTCCCGTTCAGCAACCTCGTACCATGGACTTGCCCTCCGACCTCCTATGTTTGGACCTAGTGTATTTCAAAATCCATACAAACGGATCAGATGGAAAACAGCGTTAGATCATATGGTGATGAAACGTCGTAATGATATGTTTTTTTTGTAAGATACGTTTTCAGAGTCCCACTCAAATGCATTATTTAAGTTCCGCATCGTCCAACTCTGCAGCTGGCTGGTTGCGATTTTGGTTGTTCGACTCTGAACCTTACAAGTTTAGGAGTAGGCCTACGTCTACATGTCCTGGCTGTTTTCTTTCATCGTACTCTTCCTGGTAGACAGTTTGCAGCAGTTCAGTCGATCGTGAATCTGTGCATTTTGATGCTGCTTGTCGTGTTTCATTATAAATTTGCTTAGAAATTTTCCACTAGTTCAAGATTGCCATCAGTTCACATTTGATTGAGTTGAAAGGCCATTGCTTCTAAGGATGGGCACTTTTATTAATTGTAGATATTGACCACTCTGTGGGATGCCATGCGAAGGAACTTCTGCAGATATTCCGAAGGCAGTCGCAGTAAGAGTTATCGGAGCCACATTATCTATAGAATCTGCATGATTTCGTACAAGTGTTCGTTGTAGATGTGTTCTACTATGCTGGTTGTTTGCTGTAACAGGAGAGTACTGTACGTAACTACCGTGGATGACAAAACAGAATAGCGCGTTGTTATGACGGAGGTTGTGGAACCGTAGAAGAGATGGTGGTTTCTGCATCGGAACCAGGTCATTGTTTTTCCATTTATGTAATTCGTATGGTGAAGTGAAACAAAGCGGAACCACGTTTGATATCATTCACGGCTCACACTTTAACAGTTCGTTCATTGAGCCTCTCCCTTGCAGTGTTTACACATACCTACAACCGCATGCATTACGTTGACAGTCATTCTCGCGGATGGATTAGGTCATGCCCACTGATTTATATTCTTGAGGACATCATGGCACAAAAGTCCCTCAATAGTCACCATAAAGTGATCAACGAAATATTTTGTCCTGACAACACCACTCACTTAACTGAACGTGACTAAACATTGTTCATCTTGCGGATTTTCCGACCAGCTGCAGTTATCAGCACTTCATTTTTAGTCTTTTGTGAGCATCGCTTACCTTCGTTCGATCACGTCAAATCGAACAGAGCGAACGAACGATGGTGGCGTAGGATGCTGAACTGTAGTTCACCTTGCGCATTTCATACTGGCGAACACAAATGATTTCGAAGATGAGCAAGTTGTTCACTATATTAAGACACACGTTACAACTGAACACAAGGCACTTTGCCAGTCTTTTTTGAAGAAGTGTCTATCCAACGGCCTAACGCCTATGGTCTAATAGATAGGTTAACCATTTGCAAGCTGTGAATTCAAGCCATCCAGCCCAGTGATCTGCGTTTTGTGAACGAAAACCTGATCGAGGATGCCATGCTTTGGTCAGTGCGCTCAGCTCTGACGCTGGGCCTAGCTCAATCGGTTTGGTGTCACCCTTCCTGGACCAGACCGGCTTAAGACCAGTGGGATTTAGCCATGAATACCCACAACACAAACAATTCCATACTGCATCGGCCGTCTCGCAGTATAAACCGGGTCGCCCTATCTGCTGCATACAGCAGGGTGGATAGGCGAAAACATGCTACTGCTGACCCCTCCCCCACTGTCCTATCAAATTTAGCTCTCAGGCCTCTCCCGATCCCCAATTCTGATAACTTCTCTGCAGGTCCCACAGCAGATATAATTAATCGTAGAAACACTGTGCCGATAAGTCCCAGCTCTCGCCACTCAGTCTCAGACCTCCTTCGACCTGTGCTTCGACCTAGAACTCAAATTAATATAGGTGCCTTCAACGTTCGTACTCTGAAACAGATAGGTCAACAGGCTGCTCTCGCACGAACGTTGGACTCGCT
>QNGE01004044.1:0-18255 GCA_008508345.1 Paragonimus westermani
AGTATGAACCACTGATGTATTGCTGTCTATGATGATGATGTTTCTTTGACTGCTAGTGAGACGTTTCATTGTTCTCTGAAACATTCTAATGCAGAGCCCAGGAAGGCCTTGCCTCAGCTTACTCGCCAACCTACGGCTGATCTTTGTCCATTCCTTCCGGAGACATTTTCTGCCCCGTAATTGTTCTGATGCTCATACATGTTCCAACAGTAGCAGAGTTCCGCGGCTCTCCACCGAGCTCTCAACTATTCCTGGCCGATATGCGATGCCGTACTTGTCAGACGTTATGCCACCGCAACTACACCGGCTTCATTGCAGACCAGTGTCTGAGGCTAACTTTTCTGGTGTTCCTTTCTCTGATATGGGTTGTGGTTTTAGTGACAGCCAGAACACCGCGGTGCCCTCTATTGGCCACGTATGTATCGCGAAAAGTTACCTACGACTGCAAGTGCAAAACACTCCTCGACTTTCTGTTCCTTCATATGTCTTATTGGGAGCGTGACATGCTTTCTGAAATGAAATCAGCGCTGGAGTCCTTAAGCAAATACGTAACGTTTACCCTCTCGGGTGTTGCGATGACCACAAAAGAGGTCATTATCATTAAAGGCGAATATGTCAACGTTTCATCCGGTTGCTTACCCGCGATACAGCCAGAAAGAAAAGCGTAAACCGTGGGAAAGAATGAAAAAAGGGAAGAGACCTAGCCACTGAAACAATTATGTTTGGACTCAAGCATTTAACATCAAGGTTCCTACCCCCTCGTAAACAAAAAGCTGTTCCATGGGTTAAGTAAGTCGTCTGCAGCAGGGCAAAAACCCTCTCAGCTGTACAGATAGGAGGCTGCGGTAAAGATGAGGTACAAGCTCTCTCTGGTTGCGGTACAAAATATGTTGGTTAACCGTCCACTAGGAACACTGACATACTTTCAGGCTGGAAAGACGAACTCACAACCAGACAATAAGACCTTCAGAGCTACTCGGCAGAACGAACCGGGTTCAACTCAGCCACCATAAAAAACCCGTTCTCAGTTTCAGGTCTTACCTTTTAAATCATTCCCCATACTCTCCTTTCTCTTTTCTCACAAAACTTGACCAGGAAGTATTCTTTAGGCGTATGTGTACGAGCTATCCGAATCTGTTCAGTAGATTTTCAGAAACCAGACAGTTGGCTCATCACACTCAATTCCATCTCTGCTTATACAGAGATCTGGATCACAGCCATCGTCGTTGATTGTGAATTGAGTTTCTTCGGGTGCTTATTTTACCGAGCCACCTCCACTCCAAGAAGATCGTTTTTTTCTGTGATCCTTTTAAATCAGAGTGTCCTGAGACCCACGACCATCGGGGAATTTCAGTCTTCTGATCAATGTGTTGCTCTGTAGATTCGACTAGCGTTGCGTTACCAAGACACTCCCAGCGGGGCTGTTTATTGTCCATCTTCATACGACACATTCGCCGATGACCCTGTTGTTACCATTCTAGGATGCACTATCTTTCTCATGTTATTGTATAACTTCAACGCACTCAAGGTACATTGGTCGTCGTAGCCAAATTCAGACCGTGGGAGGTGATTTTCTCCTTCCTTGTCAGTGTCGATATGACGGAGAGTTAAGACACAGTCTTCCGACGCGATATCGTTGTGGTCGGATTACCTCTCTGATTAATGAGAATTACCTGGTAGACAGAATAGTCGTCAATTCACCATTTGGACACAGTGACCACTGATTGTTCGTCTTTTATTCTGTCACTTTCTGGCTGAAGCAACCAACAAGAAAGACCGCGGTTCGGAGCTTCAATCACACTGATCCCAACGGCCTGAGAAGCTGTCGTGGTCCTCTCTCTCTCTTGTATTTCTGAGGGCTGGCGCAAACGTGTACACTTCCCTTTCCCGCTCACGTGCTCCACTTCAAACACATCTGCTTTCTATCCGTTCCTATCTATTCCTGAAGCATAGTCTTGCCAGTAGGGTGTGTTCGCTTCAGCCAATCGATCTACACTTTTGTAGTCACTTCAACACAGGGTTGCACGGAACAAGTATGCGTACATACTGTCGGCTTCTCAGGTTAAGGCTTACGGCGGACTACCTGAAAGTTTCAGCACCAAGAGCGGCGTATTTCTAGGCTATTCTCTTTCACCATTTTATTTAGGTTCGTCATGAACGAAGTGATCGGGGACTGCTTATGACGCCCGCGAGTTACCAGCGTGGATCTCCCGCCTGGTAGAAGACTGACTGGTCTTGATTATACCGACAACGAGGTGTTGCTTGACAATTTTCAAGTGGCACAGACAATTCTAGGTTTTATTTCGCGCGCTGCTAAGTACTTCGGGGTGCGCCTTGCGACCTCAAAGTGCAAAGCACTTCTGCAAGGCCGCTGTGATTACGTAAGTTTAACCGAAAACTCTAGAGCCGGTGATTGAGGACTAGGTGAGGTGACGGTTAATAAGGCTTAGTGGTGTGAACGTTGTCGTTGTTTGGCTGGGCTGTCTGTGCCTCAATGACGCGGAGAACACAAGCCGCAAGGAGGGTGTCTTGCCGGAAACATCTTTCTTTTACTTATGAACCAGTTGTTTTTTTAAAACGTGTGGCCACTTTGGTTTTCAGTGTTTGCTTGTAGACGTAATTGCTTTTAGTTGTTAGGCCCACTCCATTTCTTTTTTTGGCTAGTGCTTGCTTTTCTTCTGGGTGATTGTATGACAGTTAAGCACCAGCGGGAACCACTGATGTATCGCTGTCTATGGTTATGGTGGTGATGATGATGGGTAATACAGAGTACCTAAACGCCTTCTGCACCATTAGAAGTGGGGTTAGAAGGAAAATCTCGCACTGTCAAAACATTTCTTAGTCAGACCTACACGTTAGCTGAGAAAAATACTTTCGGTTTTTCCTCTGTGACTACCTAACGAAGTGACTTCTTTCGACTCCAAAATTGCTTCCGAGTTATTCAGCGAGTGGTGGTCATCTGTAATGTGTAACCGCCGTACCGGTGCCCTAGTCTACTTCTGTGAAGTTTTCCGCAACTACTACTTATAGCTGATTCTTCTGCACCAGACATCCAAAACTTTCTGACTTAAGTTTATTTATATTAATATGATGGGCTCAGATCAGATCCATACCAAGATCTTCGAATAGGCGACTACTGGCAATACCGTTTTTATACCATATAGATAGTTACTTCGGACTGTCATGGAAAGGAGTCACAGTCACACTTATCCTTGCGACAGATGATCGGCGCTCCCCTACTGGCTACTAGCCAGTCAGCCTTTCTGGCATCCATCGCGAGATGATGAAGTGTTTGTGTGAGAGCGCGTCATCTTTAAAAAGTTCTTTCTCCTACTCAGCTTGGCTTCCTTAGCCGATCGTGTGTAACCAACATGCTTGGCTTCATGGATAACTTGACAGAGGGTAAAGACAATGTTCTCATATTCTTTGATTTCCCCAAGGCTTTCGACGGTGTTCCCTGTGGTCCCGTTTGACATAAAATGGATGCTTGTGACATTTAAAAAGAGGCTGTTCCCTGGATTGCCTTCTTTCTCGATAGTTGAAGTCGCATCAGACCTTTTGTTTCCTTAATTGGCTTCTGCGAGGATTACTCAAGGGTTTGTGCTCCATCTCTGCTATTTTTAATTGGCATCAATTATCTTCTGAATAGTATTTCCGGCAACATTCTCTATGTTGACGGCCAGATACACTGTGGATCGCAGTGCGCTACAGCATGATTTTGATGTGATCAAGCACTAGTAAGACGATTGGAGTTTCACCCAAAATAACAGTAATTGTGCACAGATATCACTTGACGGGACTCTGAAGATGTTTTCGTGATTCACAGAGCTCATTTAGCCCCGAGAAACTTGTTTTGAGTAAAGATCTGGACATTCGGATGTCGTCTGAAGTATCTTTCGTCTATCATTGCTGGGTGACTGAAAAGGGGTTTGCTACATTTGGGGTGATGTTGCGAACCTCCCCTGGTACAAGCGAAGAGCATTCCGAACACCTTATAGGTTTGACTTAGGACCGTTGCGTTGCGTTGCCAACTGTTTCAAAGAAAGATTCACCAGTTAGTTATCTTGCAGTTATAAGTAGGTAACCTCCGAGCGAATGACAAGGTAAAATGGGTACGCACAACAGTACGATTCGAGTTCAGGTGGTTGCCCCAAAGTGGAAACTATGTTCGCCTTATAGATTGCCTCTGGTGGCAAGCACCCACACGTTATCATCGTCATCCTTCTCAACTTTGAGCCTGATACGTGAGTGTTATGGTTCCGGCTACTGTCCGCAGAGTGGCAAAGTAATGTCCAGTCCGCACGCGTGCATCTGCTACTTGGTGGCATAAAATTGGAACGAACCATTCCAAGTGACAAACAGGATCTACAAGGAGAATCGTTACTTGAATCTGTTAGAATCGATTTGGTGAAGGATAAAGCATAAGTTTTACAACAGGAAGATCGTTTTTATTGTCGGGAAAACAGGGGTGCATGGCACCTTTTGTCCGGTGTTTTTTAACTGTTGATTCCACACACTTCGCTTGGAATATCCCCAAATATGCGTACGTTCGCTCATTCTTAACAGTTGTGCACAGACCTTTGCTATTCCTCTCTGAATACATATGTAATTCTCCACATATCTACTGTATACCAACCACTTACTTCTGTCTACTCTTAACCTCGGTTGACTATCACTAAACATATTTCCGTTCTTGTATTTGTCGCGTCTTCCAGGTCTACTGCACTAACACTGTTGTTCTCTGTTTCTTTTTTGCCGCTTCGGCTATTAAGTCTCGATTAACAGATTATTCACTCCATTTCTTCGATTCACTTCTGCTTGTCATATGTTCTTATTCACTGGTCGCATAGGAGTGCCTAACCGGTTAGTCGGAACGAGCCTGTAGCAGAGTTGCTCTTTACGTATAACGCTATCGTCTTCCGTATAAAAAAGGGATTAGCAAAGCTACCTTCAAATGGAGAGTACTTCAATCGCTAAACGATTGGTCTTTTTCACTGACGTATTACTGAATACGGAGGGCTGATGTCACTTTGAATAAATCTGTTGTGCATGACGGTAATTAAAGTCAAACATTCATGCTTTTATTCGCCGCTTTCTCGGATTAGGCAGATGAGAAGTTCTGGAACCATTATCCCCATGTGAAATTCCTCAAGTCTCACGGATCAGATTTTTTTAATTAATGATTCCAGGTGGATTGCTTCTGTTCGACTTTCTTTCGCAGCATAAACGGTCTGAAGATATCAAGTTATGATTCTACCGACAATGACACTTCTGTATCGCCTTCATTCTCCCATTTTGTTTCTTCCCCTTTTTTTCTTTTCGCCCACATTTCCAGATGATTCTTCGTTTTTGAATATTTGTGGTGATTGAAAATACGCAATAGTAATCGGAAGTGTTAGCCAACGAGATCGTAACGTACTTAGTATCTGTACGGCGTAATTACTCATGCAGTAAAACAACAGTAGCATACGATGTTCGGTTATGAATTACAATCACTACAATATTCTTAAAAACTAAGGCAGCTACATACTTCTGCTGTGCACGTTAGTAGGTACTCTCACGAGTCTACTATGATGCCAACCCGCAATCTAGCACCATCAGTCATTTGAGTCTATCTGTAGTTTGTTGTCGATCCAACCGCCTCTTTTCCAGTGTCTCTAATGAGCTTGCTGTCAAGTAGGATTGGGAATCGTACTGAGTTCTAAGACAAAGTATTATTCGCTTGATCAGATCTATGTTACTAGTCACTTGTGCACCGCCAGACTCATTGCACTAGTCAAAGTCTGTCGGTGAAAGTCAGAAAAACGTTGTATTCTTTGTGATCGGTCTGCACTTCGAAACACTTGTCTATATTCTGTGAAGAATACGTTCTGTGACACATCGATCCTCCGAGACAACCGGCGTTGTTAGAAACCATTCGTAGATTAGTTGAATGCTCAGCCTGATGGTCTTGCAAATGTGGAACGACTAGTTGGTGATGCCCAAGCACAACATATTGACACGGATAAGAATCTCTTGCAAATATGTGTATTTTACCATTTCTATATCTCCGCAGGCAGAATCTTCACATGAAACCGCCTCGTACCACTCAGTCATGGGCGCAAGTCGGTCATATCGCATTCGGTTACGAGTGTAGCGTCATTCGGTTAACGATCTCTATGCATTTAGGATAACCACCCAGGCTAAGGTCATATCATCGATCGGGCATATTTTGTTCTGTTGCTCGCCTAGAAGTCATGCTTGGATCAACTTCTCCGTATTCTAGCCTATAGTTTACCACAATGGGCATTGTTTACTAACGGTATGAGCGCTTGGGTGAAACTGCGAGCAGCAAAGTAGCGACATCGTCACTGTTCCGTTGAGCAAAGTTGGTTGGTATTATCTGTCAGGTTAGAGATTTCGTGTTCTTTCAAATAACTGGCTAAACATACTGTCCGACTTGGCAGTGCGACGCAGTCAGTTGTGTATTTGTATCAACGCTCGATGATTCTTCCAATTATTCTTATTTTCGCCTTTTTTCACTTCATTTGCTTCGGAACGATTTTTCCCGCATCATTTCTGTCTTGACTGGAGCGTCAGTAACGTCTGTTCAGGCACATAGCTGCTTATGTATGTGTGATCACGACCATCTACGTAGCCTTGCTTCTATATGGTAGGAACATTACATATTTGGTGACACTGCTTGAGGTTCATCTTCTTGACACACTCCAATTTAATTTATTCTCAAGCGTTTTGGTCTCACTGTAGAGCTTCCAATTTCTAAGACGCATTTTGAAAATGTCATTCCATTATATGCAGCTCTGTGCACTTCTCGCACAATGCGTGGGTTTAGCTAAAAATAGCCGCCCAGCGATCAGTGTGCGATATGAGCTTGAGGGATGAAGGGTGTACCATTGTGGGACATTAATAGCTTGTCTTTGATCAAACAAAAATTATGCCCGCATTGAGCGTCAGCTTGTTCCCTTTGACTTCTTTCCAACGTTTGTTCCTCAGTATTTTTCGTTAACTTTTCAGCCCTACCAGTGACTGAAATGCGGCTTCGGGCTGCTTCTTTCGGCTTAACACGATCTTGTTCGAACAAAGCATTCCTATCCGTTTATCAAAGACGATATCAAGCGGCAAGTTTTCAATCTGTAACTCATTGTGATTTGTGTTTTTTGGGTTGTTTCATCACTCGACTGCACTTGATTACTACCGATCCAGTACGCGCTACGGTAGTAACCAGGCCAGAGTTGCTAAACGTATTCTCCCAGGAGGGCTTGCCAGAAGTAAAAACAAACAACTCAAAACAACTCCACTAGCCTGATTGACGGTTGAAAAGTGGGTCAATTAGATGTGGCGAAACAATTAATACCCAACCATTCGGAAGTGTGGCGGTTCCGGTTCGTTTAGGATTGCGGTCTGGTCTTAGGGTCTTGTTACTAGACGCAACTCCAACAGTCATTATTGCACAACTGATCAACCCTTATTCGAACAAAACATAATTCTGGTGTGTGACTTGTTCACACCTCCGCAGTAGGGATAGATTCAGTCTACCTCGAGTTGTCAGAGTGCACCGGTTATAATCATTAGGGTACGAAGTGGTGTTAATACTACTTCGAACTTCGTTCAATTCACCTGTACTCGATGAGTCGAAATAAAATATAGACTGACTGTCACCTGTGTGGTTTAGGGGTGAGCACCATGGTACTTGAAGGTGCATAAAGCAGTATGTTTCCTCATTTTGACTCTGTAAGAGCTTCAAGTGTTGCGTTTGTATGTGGCTTTCTTGTTAGACTGGTACGGTATTCACGTTACGCAATGCCTTTCGCACCCAAATACAAAATTTCCACTTCTTCGAATTACCGTTAGACTGAAAACTAAGCCTTTTTGCTCCAGATTTCGTACACAGTGTTAAGCTTGAGTTACAGCCGATGCTACTTTCAAGCAGCCTAACAATGTCCAGTTTGGTCGGATTACAACAGGCGAATTGGAGGGCCTAATGTGTTTACACCTACGTGATCATCATTCCAACGCCTCAACAAATGATCACTCTTTTCCTTTTTCCGTACTCGTTTTGTATGGTTGACTGGTCCTTCAGACTGCTGTGCCTGAAAGTATCGGCACTCCGGAATCACCCAAGTGGGTATCTGTTTGTGGGCAACCCTATCCACGTGATGCTTGGTTCAATGTTCCACCACGTATTATCAGCTTATCCGAGCGGCGTTTGCACAATCAAAAGTATCATCCGTTGTGTCTGATCAAGCAACGCATTGTGGACTTCATGTACAAGGTAGATTACGTCATGTTCATCAAAATTCGATGTCTTTTTTTCGTAACAGGTTAGACTTGTGCTGTATCTAGTCTGATAATAGGTTAGTTTGCCACATTGTTTTTACGCAGATGATTGTGTTAGGTTAAATGACGATGCCATTGGATTGGACTAACTTGACCACTGAGATAGCCCACCTTCTTTGTTTGCTGTTCGTGTAAGTGCTCGCCCCATCTTTACAGTCTGTTGTAGCATGAAATCAATATTTTGATCAGGATTCAAGTTTACAACGTAGTTAGAATTCGTTATCTATAACCCCGTAACATGTCTACTAAATTTTAGTCGTGACTTGTATTCATTCCGCTGGATTGGTAGATTGCTTATCTCAGTTGATTGCAACCATGCAGTGGTTGGAGTGTGGGATATTTTTTCATGTTCTCCATCGGACCAACACCATGGTTGGTTTCACTCTCGTCTAAACACATCAGTTAGATACATAGTCAGACCCGAACCCGTAACCTATGAGTTACGAGTCAACGAGCTCTTACGCACTAAATCTCGGGTATCGTCTCTGTCATACTCTATTTCATGATCCCAAGCAAAGTTGTCATTTCGAGCCTGGGTGTTGAGAAACAGCATTACAATGTGTTATTCTTTCTTGGACACTCGTGTATCAGGTATTTACGTTCTTGTGTCCCATGGCTCATATGCTGCAAACTTCATGTAGGAACTTGTTCTGGAACACTCGATGTGAGTTGTCTGACACTAGTAATGTTAAACGAACTCCATTATACGAAGAAGACAAGACAAAGGCACTGTAACGAATAGTTCCGATAAGAATAACCGAGAGAGTGAAAAGACAACACCGGATAGGAAGGCTTTAATCAACCAGAAAACGTAGCATGTGGTCTGTAATGTAACGAACGGAAGGGTCGATTAGAATAACCATATATGTGAGGGAATCAGTTGGATAGGGAAGGGGAAGATACGGTGTAGGGACAAAATATGACAGACACTATTAGCACTGGGTCGTACATGAAAAAATCCTCAGAATATATTGGTTAATATGACATTGAAGTCTGTTTGAACACGGGAAATAACATTTGAGTCCACAGGTAATCCGTGTTTTAGTACCTACTTTCGGGTATGGCTTCAGAATCGCCTTCTCCGGATTAGTTTTGTCGTGACCCTGACATTCAAGTTTCAATCCGCTGTTTGTGGCGGCTAAGCACAAACCATTCGTCGTAGTCCTTTGTCATGACACTCCCGTTCCCCCCAAAAGGCCCCCTTTTTAAATAAACGTTTTTCACAAACCCTCCCTTCTCTGTTCTCTCTGCTTACCTGATCTTTAGTCAGCTGCAGTCGCTTTGGTACCTGTCTTTCAGTGCTCCAATTGCATAATGATTGTGGGTTATTATCCATCTTATGTATGCTCATCTGCTGTTCTCCGTCTACCGGGCGTTCCAGTCGGTTATGAACAAGCCTATTCTGTTTGGTCTCTGATTTGATTAGGTAGAAACAGACGGGATCTGACACGCCGGTCTTTCAGCCGAGAGACAACCTTTGTTTGTTTTAAAGCAGATTATTCTAGTTCTGTCGTTGGACGATTTTTTCATGGCGATTCAAACAGTTTGCATCTTTTAAAATAAGTGTGCATAACTGTACTCGTTTTGCTAGGTGCAGCCTACTCGTAAATTGCACACCCAAAGACTGTTGCGTAATCGCATGATTCTTAAACTGCAATTATTTAATAAATATTTCCCGTTTACTTGCAGTCGACATTGTTGTTTTACCTAAACTATATCCACCGCCACAGAATTGTACGGGAAATGATGTAAATATTGCTACTTATGGTTTGATGTGGCGGGAGGTGATCGTACTCGTAATACAACCAAGAGAAAGCTAGTAAACGAAAACTCACACTACTCTACTACTACTACTCTCTTGTCTTAATTTTTCAGGCGTTCTTCTGACAGAGCATGTATGAATGAAACCACAAATAATACACTAGTGATATTTGCTCGTTCTTTGACTGGGGACAATGTGACAGACTGTTCCTCGCGCACGTGCTGCCAACTGCCATGCGTTTATGCTGTTAGATTGGTCAATCGACTGTTTGGTGTAAACTTATCGTTGATGTTCTGATTTCTGTCATTTTCGCGTGTGTCTTGATTTTACGGTTTCATGACTTCTGAGCATTGCTAGGTGATCGGGGATTTGATTGACATAAGTTGAACGTCACCTACACCTAATCTCGACTTTTTCGTTTTGACTCTTAAGTATTCATCACAAACTCACAAACATTATGTTTGCAATTGCCTTCTTTGTAGATATGCTTTGCTGTACTGTCGTTTGAATTTATGTCTGTTAACTTATTTTAAAAGTTTCTCACTCGATATTAGATTTTGCCCACTTCTTACTGGTTTCCAGAAGACGTACGAGTTTGAGTCTTTATTTCGTTGAGAAATGACTTTTCACTGAGCCCGAAGTAATTTAGCGATGATTATGTAGGCTACCAGCCACTCGATGATCACCTGGTAGTGCATAATTCGAAAACTTTGCTTGTCACTGCACCCTCATTGTAACTATTTGTAGTTAGTTTTAATAGACTCGACAGCACATTCATTTCAGCTGTTCCATTCAACTTATTCAGATTCAAACACCATGCTTTTTATGAGTTCAGTAAATCAATTACCATCGCTCATATGCATTTCGTTTCCTTACTCCCCTCTTGATCTAGCGACACCCTCGCCGTGAGGTTGGTGGACAGCCCAGTAAGCCTCTGTTCAGCCTACATGACACACTCTCTCCGGTGGTAACTACACGACAAAACTTTGACAGTTTGCTCATTCCACCGGATCACCCAAGTCGAGCGCTCACAGACACGTACTACGTAAATCAATCCACATTATTGCGCAGTCATACGTCGGCTCATCAATTGGATTTAATCCGTTCTGGCTTGGATGCATTTCTGTTGGCCGGTGATGTCTATCGTCGCGATGAGATTGACTCATTACACTATCCGGTATTTCATCAACTTGAAGGTGTTCGGCTGTTCACCTCCGAGGAGGTAAGTCATGAAATCTACTTAACAGATTCGGTCTAGCAGCGTTTTTTCATATCTCGATACGTATTTCTTTTTGTCTTTGGTTTTTTAGTTCGTTTTGATCATGCCTGAGCGCCCACGTCTGTATGGGAATGTTCGAATTGGGACTACCGGAGTTCTAAGCCAACTGGATCTCGTTTTGTAAACACTACTGTGTACTGATTTCCCCGAGTTTTTGCCTCTGATATGTTTCTTCTCGTGAGTGTCGATGGCAAAAGGCAATGGATGGGCGTCACAGGATTCAGAATGGAGTGAATTTCGCAAAATCACTACGACTGCTTGCTGTTGACAGTTTACTTTTATCGAATTCCAGATAGTAAATTCCTAAAACTCAAGGACGAAAACTTACAGTCTACTCGATTGCTTTCAAGGTAGCACTCTCGTCACAAACACTCCTTTTGTGCACATAAAACGGGATGATAGATTTTGATTGCAACTGTTTCTGCATACCTGAGCATACTTGTTCCATGGGGTGGTCAGAGCATGTGGTCGATGATAAGCGAATCGATTGGTACTCCTCTTGAATGAAGTCCAGTCATTCAAGCTACCTAATGAACTGTGTGAAGTGAAAACTTAAGCGGTCTTCTAACTCGAAAGTCCCTCAAGGTGGAAAGCGGATCTGACCATGAAGATCCACCAAATCAAGGAGTCTGTGATAGACGAGGTGGTTCTTTCACTCTCCAAGATACCAAGCGCACTTTTTATACCAGTCCGAGCTACTGTTGGTAGTGGTCGGTTGTACATCACCCAAGAGGTATAAAACAGGTTATTTAACACTGGTTATAGCCATAGACGTAATAATTCATACACCTGCATTGACAAACAGCATCTTCGTTACGAGGACTCAGTGAGTATCACTTATATTGCAGTGCTCCGTGCAGCCTCTATTTCGTTTGATATGCACACAAAATCTCACTCATTTTCTTCGATCGAAGGCAACCAAGCAGAGATATGATCAATCCTCGGTTACTCACTCTTACAGCAGACGAACCTTGAAGTCTGTTGATAAACACTGAACCTGTATCGAGTCCTTTTAGAACTCGAAGTGTTTGGCGGGCTGTTAACAGATGTGGATTATTTCCTTCACGGTAGTTTTTGATATCTGGTCACGTAAACGATTCTATTGGATCAGTCATCTTCTGACATTTTTGTTTTGTTTTAGTTCGGTTACTCATATGGACTTGTTTGTGCACCGTCTATCCACACTACTGGCTTATTGCTTCAAAGTGATTGGTCAGATTACCGTAACTAGAACTCGAAAATTATCTATATCACTCAATTTTGTTGGATTGCCTTTCGAGCGAGTAGTTCAGTGTTACATCGACTTAAATCAATCCCGTGCAATTGTCCTAGTGATAAATGACAGTCTACCTTATTTATACGCTGATTTGCTCAATTGTTTTGTTTCGATTCGTTCTGTTTGAATCTTGTGTGGTCCTTTGCAGTTTCTACGTCTTCTAATGGACGTCCGAATTTAGGTTCATACACGCTTTTGGTACAAATAACTCAATCAATTCGATAACCTCTTGAAACGATTCGATAAAGTACAGTGACACAGATACTTTTGTAATGCTCAGTTATGTAAACTTTTTAACGCTACGTTAGCTATCTATGACACCACGGCAAAATTAGTGGAATTGGTACCGATTTCGTCAAGTTTAAGTTTTCTCGAAGTGACCACTCCTTTCAGTTCTGATGTTCAATCGTCTGACATGCACTGTTCGTTTTCTCTTCGTACTGTCTCAGTTATTCCGTGATGCTATTGATCCTAGTCGCTGTCTTCGGTTATTCGAAGATATCTCGCCTTCGTCAGTGTACGCTCAAAAATGCAAACATCCGTTTCAAGCTCTACCCTCATCCATGCTTCCGTCGGAAAAACAGCCACAACACACAAACGAAACGGCCAAGCGGCTAGAATTCGAACTGAAAACAGTTTTGCAAGCTTTAGCTAAATCACTTTTTGGGAAAAGTATGTCGATTGAAATACGTCTGTCATTGCTGGTAATCACTGAACGATTGTTGATTATACTTGACAAGTGTTTTTTTCCGAAATGTACATGTGAATGACGAGACGCCAAACCTGTGGAATGGATAGCTGTACAAAAAATAGTAACAATTTGATAGATTTGATGAGTTGCATAAGACCCATTTGTGAAAAATCAGGGCGTCGGCTGGATTCGAACCAACGATAGACACATGTCCAAACGCAACAAGCGCTCTACCAGGTAAGCTACGAATTCATGCCAGACGATCGGAAACTTTACATCCGGATTTTGTTACTCACCCGTCTCATTGCTTTAAATGAAATCCATCAAATGATACAGAAGATCCACTTTCCTGGCAAGATTTCTTGAACACTTCACGCCAGAATTCACCAACACTACTGTTACCAATGCGTAATTTGCGTCTCATCTAAATCATCAAATCTGTCAAACTACTCATTAGTAATGCAGTTTCGTCGCTCAACAGTGGTGTTGGTCGATTTCAGTATTAACTATTCGAGAAATTCTGCCAGAGTAGTCGATTCTTTGCCGATCATTTGATGGGTTTCATGTGAAGCAGTGGAATGGGTGGATGACGAAGGACTAAATGAAATCATTAAAAACTGTGTCATTTCAGAATTTAAGTTTTCTTCTCATATTTCGAGAAATCTTAAAACTTTATTAAACGACTCACTTCATGTTTCAGCATCAATCCCAATACAAAAGGATTATCCGCTCTTTCTATTTGGTTCTCATAAAAACATAAGTTCTATTCGATCTAACTTGTGCATATGTGGGAAGTTGTGGTCCTGAAACCGAATCAGTAACTCTTCTGTCTTGTCTGCCTAAGACCTGGTCATATAAACGCCGAACCTTCACTTGTTGAGTCCCATTTAGCTAGTTCTTGACCTGACTTGCCATTGGAGTCGGTATCTTTTCTGATTCCATCTCTCCAATGAAATATTTGTGTGTGTTCACGTGTGTCAAGTGTCCTACTGCCGTACTTTTTCCATTCGTTGTCTGTGTCAATCCAATTACATGGGTTTATAACGCAACAGATTCCTCGACATATCTAACCAACAAGTGTGTCGTACCACTGGAGTACATCCGCCCTGCAGCAGACGTCCTTGTTGAAATTCTATTTTAGCTAATCCCTCATTCGTTCCACTCGGACTGTTGCTAACAGTTTGCTATATTAATTGTATTCTACAGCACTCATTTTCGAGCGTAGCTCAGGATGCCTGCGTCATGGAGTGAAAATCATCGCTCATCGATCGCGCACTTTGATTCCACATATTCTACAGCATTCAGTTTACCTAGCACGTACTACCTGTAATTTAAGTAGTATAATCCATTATAACACCTTTGATTGTAAGTAGTTCTAAGTGTGCAGACCTACAGGTTCTGTATATGTAGTGGCCTGCTTAGTTTTTCAGTGCAGGCTCCTCCTGCATCACATACATGGAACAATTTTCTCTTATGTCTGTACTGCTTGTAAGTGTACGCAGTTGGGACGTAGCCTCATAACGATTACCAGATATCCTCTTTCCGATATATCCCACCCCCTAATTCCCTTTGAAGTAAAACATGGCAAAATTAGTTCTGTTCAATAAAAGAAAATGCTTCTGCCTGTACATGATTGATTAAAAAACGTCAGTCCAATTTGTTTGCAGCTTGTCAACTCCGATGGGTCGATGCCTACTTTCCGTTCACACATCCATCATGGGAATTGGAAGTGAAAACCAAGGTGGGCTACAACACTGATGACGAAGTGGAGGAATGGACGGAACTATTGGGTTGTGGTCTGATGCGTCAAGAACTGCTGGAGCGGGGTGAGTAGTGTTCGGTCGCTATCTTTATGCTGTCTATCGTGTTCCAGTATTAGCCTACTCTCCATTCCATATCATACGTCGTTCACAAAAGAATAAAGGAATTCTGTTTTCTGAGTTCGTCATCATCGCCATCATCTAAGACACCGATAACTCAGTGGTTCGCGTTGATGCCTAACTGCCATACAACCGGGATGAGAAAAGCAAGCTGTAGATAAGGGAAAAGAAAATAGTGCGCTTATCTACTAAAAACAACTACGTTTATATTCAAACATTCAACATCAAAGTGCCTACACTTCTCAAACAAACCACTGAACTATAAGTGAAAGTAAGACGTCATCAACAAGACAAGCTTCTTTACGGCTTTCACTGCCCCACACCATTAACCACACTCACTTCACAGGCAATTTGGCTAAACAACCACAACATTCATGCCACTGTGCCTGGTTAGCCGCCATCTTACCTAACGTCTCTAGCCAGCGACCCTGTGAGTCACGAGATCCCCAGCCTGGGAGATGAATTCAACCTTACACCAGTCGGCCACAGCATCCTCAGATAGTGTTCGATGTGGTAGACGGCCAGCTGACATCCTTATTACTTGTTCTAATCATCTAAATCTGTGCAGATATAAGGATTAAACAAGGGAACTCACTCTACACTCTTCCTTGCTTATGTGTTGGCTTCACCCGGTGCGAGCAATCGAAAGCAGTTATTAGTTTTCAACTAGCTAAAGACGGTTCACGTCTCCTACCCTGAATAATCAAGTTTTGCAGTCGTGCAACAACAGAGCTTTCAAACTCGCTTTTTGTGAACAATCCCTATGCTTCAGGGAAATGTCTCTCTGTTATCAGCGGTGTCCCAGATTGGCGAATACGGTTCTGTGGTTGATACTTATGCCTAACTGTCATATAAACATGAGAGTAAGCAGTGGTTTTGAGATGAATTGAGGAGCAACATATAATCCAAGTCACAAAATACCTCTGTCCCCTTAACTGCTCACAGCAAAATAGAAGCACCCCGCAAAAAACGGACTTCAAATGTGAATTAAGTGTTTTCCGTTGCTTCACTTCATTACACTCCCATACGTTCTCAAGCTGGTGCAATGTGCACCCACCTGAACTCGGTAAAACGCTCTTTTCCCTAATATCATCCGTTGCGGGTCTCGTTAGTAATGGAGGTTTCAATCTGAGAGACAAACCTGATCTACGATAACGAACCTGCTGGTAGCTATCTTCATCTCTCTACGTTGAGACATCCTTTGTCAACACTGCACTTTTAACATAGATGATCTTTAAAGCACGAGGTTTATTGTTGTTATAGATTGAATTTCACCCACGATTGATCACAGCTGTCACATTCCCATAAGCTTCCTAGTCAGCCCCTTTTGAAAATGAGCACCAGAATCGAGTTTCGCTCTCCTTAAAGCTCGTCAGTAGCGCATATCCTTACACGACCGGAGTTAGAGCTCCGGCCATGCTTTCATGAAGCAACCATGTTGACCACTACACCATTGATCTCACTAGACACGACTGAATCGTCGTATGTGAATATTCAGTCACATTCGCTTGTGGGTAATGCTCTGATCGCCTCGAAAGGAGGCGTAGTAACTGTTGCGTTAACTCCAATCGATGATCCCTCAATTATGACTTCCCTCCAATTTGAAATTACAGTTATCAATAGTTTGTTATTTATTGTTCTGTGGGTGCTCGCTCTATCTTATTGAGCTCACCACTCTCAGTTCTTAATCGAATGTTGGTCTGACAATGAAACAACACCAGACGAACATACTGTTCACACGAAGTAGCTTCGGACACGGGTGCTGGAATGCGAGGAGTATGTTTCGTTGTGTATCTTTGTTGTGTCGGATAACATCAACACCTCGAACGCATCAATTATTCTAAGCTCCGGCCGATTGTTCATGGTCTGCGAATCACAGTGGAGAATGACAAGACGAAATGGAAGACAAAGGTGGCGAAAATATGGCTATATTTGTATGAAATTCCGACCTTGAATGCCACATGAAAACGGGAATAATTACTTAAGTGAACATGAAGTCCGCATCTCACGTACCAGACTTCATATTCCTGTTTTTACGATCAGGTTTATCTTATCCCTAACACTTTCCTTTTGCATATGTTGATCGTATAATCAAAATCGAGGATTGATCTGTATACATGTTGTCTTACGTGATCGATCCGTCCAATTTTCAGGCTGCTGACGGCGTGAGGAAATCCCTGATAATGCTGGGTGACACGGTAGGTGGCTGTTGTAGGTCAAAGGTAGGCAAGAAAACATCCAGCGATAAGTCGTTTCCCCTTTGCGTACGGTCGAGGTATCTGGGTGTTGAGGTTGATTAGTGTGTTGCACCCAGGCATCGTTCCCAACTTGCACCTTGTAGGTGAGTCCCCAAGCTGCTTCTGAATTCGACTGATGGTACATTTGACCAAATGGTTCCAGTAGCCACGAGCCAATACAGTCCGACCGATTTTAGGTGAGACCCAACTGTGAAAAGTCAGGGCTTCGGCTGGATTCGAACCAGCGACAGACACAGCATGCCTCAACGCAACAAGCGCTTCACCAGCTGGGCTAAGAGGCCACACTAGGAGCTCGTAAGTTCCACAATTGGACTCTGTTACCCACCCGTCCCACCGTCCCATTCGGAATCCACCAGGTGATCCAAGGGATCGACTGCCCCGGTAGTGTGGGTAACAGAGTCCAGATGTGTCGCTTTAGAGCTCCTGATGTGGCTTTGTAGCTCAGCTGGTAGAGCGCTTGCCGCGTTGAAGCATGTTTTGTCTGCAGCTGGCTCGAATCCAGCAGAAACCCTGACTTTTTACAGTTGGGGCTCGTTTAAAATCATAAATCTGCCACAGTACTCATTAGTAGTACAATCCGACCGATTTGGAGATATCAGAGTCTTGGCTCTTGATGTCTGTCGAACTGTTCTTCCATGGTCCTATTTCTGGATTCCGATGTGATCCTTGGTGATCGAAGCGAGTCCAATGATAACCGAATCTTCCCACTACTTGGTTTCAACTTGGGATGCTCCACATGGTGTTTGTGGATTTGGTGTCATCATCATCATCA
>QNGE01004044.1:21346-56039 GCA_008508345.1 Paragonimus westermani
AGTGCGACATACAATCCTATGAGTGTAACTGCTTTTCGTCTGACTGCTCCCCTTTGGCCTGTCTGACAAGGTTGCACCTGGAAGGACCGGAGTCCTAGTCAGCATAGCCCGCCGGATCAAAACAGTACACAAGCCCGACCACCACGTCAAGGTAGCAGTATAGGTCGGGATTTGGTGTAGCTCGGTAATGTATTAGGAATGTCTCTAATCTTTCCAGGTGGTTCCCTTCTCCCGAGCTTTCTGAAGAGTGCTTTTGAACGTATTCACAAAACGCTCAACTTGGCCATTTGACTGCAGATGGAAGTGTGTCGAGCGGATATGATCGATACTGTTCGGTTTGTGAATATCCCGGAACGCCAGTAAGGTAAACTGGCGTTCTCTGTCACTTACGAGCGTTTCTATGCATCCAACTCTGCTAAAGACCTTCTGAAGCTGAGATATAGCAACGCTTGTGATGATCGTCCTGGATCAGAGGGATCTTCGGTCACTTACTGAGGGCATCCGCAGCGATGGGGATATTCTGTCCTTGAATTGGTCCTGCAAAATCCAAATAAATCCTAAAACATCGCGGTGCTGTACTTGCCACGACTGTAGTGGAGTGTCCGAGGTTACCTTAGACACCAACACACAATTATGACAAGTGCATACCAGTTGTTATGTTCCTTCGTATTCCCTTACTAGTAGCCATATCGGTGTGCCTTCATTCTGTTGGTTCCGGCATGTCCGTGTTGAAGTTAACAGGTCGGTTTTACCCGTAGTTCTATCGGTGTTACAACCCTTTCTGAAAAGAGCAGGCACTCTGCAAGAGTAAATGGTAATCGTTTCCGGGCATACTGTGCTAGGACGCCTGAAAATCCTGATTGCAGCTATCGCGTGCAGAGATAACGAGTGTTGTGTTACCTCACTGACCATCTCCAAAGTAAGTTGTAGTACGCGGATGGTCTCCGAGAACATCTTGTTCGCTTCTGATACGTCTGCAATTTCCAATTTTTCTCGATCTGGCTTCTGTGACCCACTCAGATGGGAAAGTGTATTCGCTTATCCACTTGTCGCGGTGGACGTATACTTGATGTGAAAGTCATAGTCTAGCAATTTCCTGGCACACCGTTAAGGCCGATTCGCTGTGCAGACAGGAATTCCTGTGCTTGATCCAGAGAATGCAAACGGTACCTTGTGCTCGGTGAGCAGGATGAAACGACTGCCAAAGAGTATTTTGTGAAATTTTTTCACAACGAGAATGTAAGAGCCTCTTTCTCGATTTGACCGTGGTTTTTTTCCACTGGCCTGAAGGACTAGGAGGCGTGGATGATTGTTGTTTGAAAGCCATCAAGAAAGATGTGGAAGACCATAACCCTCACTTCGTATTTGTATGCATTCAGTGCACCCGCAATCTTGGGGCTGGAAGCATGGTATATCAACGATTTTCTGGAATTGAGTATCGCCTTCACCTCAGATACATGGTGATATTCAGCTCCTCAGTTCTAGGGTTGCTATTCGGTCAACATTCGTTTCATAGGTACTTGGACACGATACACGTCAGAAAGGAGCGCATCATAGTGGCTGATGAGATCCGAAAATGAACGGAGAGTTGGTATATTTGATGGTGGGGCACCCGAATTACTGTCTGTAAAGTGCCAGGATCAGAGCAACGGCCGTTATAATAGAGCGTGAACCTCAAATGTTTGATTGGCCACATACCGAATGGACATTTCTCTTGACGGATATGGAGTCCGAACTCATTGATTCGGTCGATTGCCTGATCCAAACGCTTTATCAGTCCATCCTCATCAGCGCTAGTCACCACGATACCATCCAGATAAGCAACTTCACCCGAGATATCTGTCAGCATCTTGTCCATTATCTGTTGGAACACCTTAGGCGCAATCCTAACGCCAAATGTTAAACGCGTGCACTGGAGCGGTCTCTTATAGGCATTGATAATCAACAGTTCTCAGCAGTGTGGTACAAATTCACCCTGTGGATAGGCCTCCACCAGGCCCAGTTTGATAAAGAACCATCTCTCGTTCAATTAAGTGTATATATCTTCCGGCACTGGTAGTGGATACTGATAGTCATCCAACGCCGCGTTAGGGTTGGGAGAGAAGTTAGCACAGATTTGCACCTTCTCGTTTGGATTTCTCCCAACAACAATCAGTGTAACCCATTCGAATTAGTTGACTGGCTGGATGACTCCAACCAGCTGTAGGTGATCTAATTCCTGGTTAACGATGACTGTTACCACACACAAAACCGGTCATTTGGATCGGAAACTGTCTCACGTCTAGTCTCTGATGGAGACTGACCTTTTGCCGTCGTGCAGCAACTGAGACCATCCTATAAGATTGCTGTGATCTTCTCAGGGCTTGGACTTTGATTGGCACCTCACGACTATCGGTAACAACGATCCTGTGGCCTGCTGACCCGCATTCAAACACTCACATTGAGTGACACCGACGTGCATTTGACAGTAAAGTTGGAACTAGGATATTTGGCAGTGAAGGTCAACCAAATTCATTTCACTAGTCTATTGAGGTGCATAAACCGAGATGGTCGGGTCGTGCAATAGGGATGCTAACTGAGCGCCTGCCGTGTCGATGCTACAACTGTTTGGCTCAAGATACCAGGTGGACAAATGGTCTTCTGTAACAGAACCATGAAGAAAGTTGTAAAGATGTGTTAAGAGAGTTGTCCTCATCTTCCTGATTGACGTTGTCTGTCACAATTTTATGGTGAGATACTGCAGGGAGATGGTAGGTAATCAGGTTTAGGGACATGAATTAATTGTACTTGACTGAGTTATTTCCGAAATAATTGTAGCTGGCACGCAGTGAGAGTAGCAAGGGATCCTTTTGTGCGGATGTTGCATTGCTCTTTTGTCCGTTTGTGCTCAAATGTTTGGCTTTGTCTATGAAATCTCATCATTGGCTCCTCTCATCATTAAGCTAAGGCCTTTTGGTTGTGTGGCAATTAAGCATTGGTACCAGCCGCTAATATATTATCAATGATGATGATACAACTACGTAAGATTTGTTCTTCTCTTGTAAACCTTATTTTCAAGAAAATTAAGCGGTGACAGTGGTCAAAGTCTATTTACTGGCTTTCTAAGTTCATATTCTAACATGATCGTATACGAGTTCTTCATTGCTAATAAGCTTTCTTGTGTGTTCTCCATTGTAGCGGGACTCTCAAACAAAGTTGGTTACGCGTTCGGTTTGGGTTTGGAACGCTGGGCCATGCAGCTATATCACATTCCAGACATTCGCTTGTTCTGGACCGAAGATTCCGGCTTTTTGCATCAGTTCGAGACCAACGACATCCACGCCCCAATCACGTATAAAGTCAGTTCAGGAACTCTGTTTTGCCTGCGTCTTTGTTTTTCAGGCTTAATCGGTTGTCAATATATTGTTATCCCTACAGTACTCAGCTTTTACATTACAGCCATATACGGGCTGATTGCCAAATGTGGACGATCTGTTCTTGGGGATGGAACCTACGGTTTTGTGATTGCCTGCCAGCATTCTTATAACCAATGGGCTACCTGTAAACTGGGATTCAGATTTCAAACACTTATTGAAAAAGCGAAAATTGTCAGGTCTTATATCACAAAGCGTTCATCATCGTGTGGCAAAAGACCACACATGGGTTGGATACTGTCAAGCTGATCAAACCTTAGCAGTGGCGGCGACAGTAACTAGGCTCGAATCCGCGGCTGCGTGATTAGCAGAAGGGTATATTGTTAACTCTGGACTGCCAATTGGTACGCGAAGCGCACAATTCAATCAGTTTCCACTGCGCGCTACGGACATTGTGATTAAACTTATAACTCTCTGCACAATATTGTGATCAGCAGTGAACAACCGAAAAATTTCGATAGTGTGATTCCTGAACGTTTTGGTGTGAAGCAGCTGAGCCGTGCTGATATTCGGACTATTTTGCAAGGAACGAACATCAGACAAAAAATCCAACTGCTGCCTTTAGTAGTAAGCGATATGGACAGTACTACTATGGATTTCTGTCACATCAATGTGCCCAGCATTTTTATGTCAGACATTGACCTGTGATCGCTCTATAGTTTTCTCAGCATTCCGAAATGATCTATCTACCTGATGTTTCAGTCCCTTAAGGGTGTGAACTGATACACTTTTTTGGTGCACATACTCTCTTTCAGCTTTCACTACAATAATCATTCACGGTGGAGATCATTAAACGTTCTCCGGTTAGTTGTTTTTTCTTTCGGAGGGTAGCATTACTGAACTTATATTCTGGTTCAATAACACCTATCACTCAACTTTGTGACCTCGACAGAAATGTATAACACAACAAAATAAACACTTTTAATGTTTACCAAAAAAATGATTCAACTGAGATTCTCGTTTTTTCCTTTGTTCACTGTGGAAAATGCGTGGCTTACTGTGGATCGGTTGTCATAGGTATAAATACATTGTAGTTTAATGCGAACCTTCACTGAGTGTTAGGGGCGTTCTCAGTAGCGAATGAATTTTCTTCCTTCTCTGTTGTCTCTTCAGTGTGTTCCCACTCCCCAGCATCAAAATCCTGTTCCACGCAAGTAATTCTGTCGTTTATTTAAAAGTAGACATTCAACGAACATTTAAATGTTTGCTGAGATTAGTAGATTCTCGTACGTGATGCCGACATAAACTGTAAAACAATTTCTCTTCCTCCATGAAACTTCCGATAAATGTGAGTTAGCTAGATATCGGGTAACACTTATGGAGACCAGTCGGAATCAGTGTGGCTCGGTAAGAAACCTCAGACTTGTTCACGTCCCCCCTCACCTTCCTACAATTGCTGTGATGCTTTTCATCGGTGTCGCGGACTTGCATTCTTCCGACCTTTCTCCTGTCCTCAGTTTCCCTTATTAACAGTCTGTGATTTTTCAAGTTTTTAACACCCTCAATTACGGTTGTTCGACAGTTGCTGCCTCACTAAAGGCCCAGTGATAAACCTGAAAAGATCTGTGTTCTTCGTCTGTTGTTCACATCGATCGCGTCTGCTTGCTCATTCTCACGTTTCTGTGGGACGAAGGGTCGACCACTATACCAGCAATAAAGGTTAGCCACAGTCTGAAAACTGACATTATCGGCTTAAATTAATCACGAGGCTAAATCATGAGAAAACTTGCCCCTTGGTTCACGCCGGATATGATCAGGGTCCGTATAACGATGTGATTTTCTCAGCATTCATAGGATAACGATCTGTTTCACGTAGGCCGCCCGGTACAGGGAGAAACTAGTCTCTTATAAGTGATGATTCAGTCTGACATGACGGTTGTTTGAGGAGTCTTTTGTCAAAAGATGAGATTTCCATTGGAGTTCCGCGGTCCCAGTTAAAAATGATCCCGCGTGAGCGAGGAGTTCTGTAGAGACACAGCATCGTACGTTGAATGTGTTTTCTTCTGCACACCACCTACGTGATTTCATCGGTTCAACGTGCCGTGTATATTTCTCGGTATTGTCTTCCTCAGCCTGTGAGCGTCTTCCCTCAATGTACGTTGGATTTGTCATTCTGGCTACCTAACTCCTTACCCATTAGAGTGACAACATCCGAAACTGATACTGAAACTTCTCAAGAGGATATTTCCAAGTCATTGGAGCGTGATTTCCATGATCTTGTTCGATCGGTCGCGGGCGATATAATCGAACAAGTGAGTTAACTTGTCCATTCAATTTGGTTTCCAACCATCGACTGTTTGATTTGACTTCGTGTTTGTTGTTAACTTTTAAGTTACACAGATATCTATATGATCCATATGTTCTTATGAATTGTTTTTCTGAGACAGCTTTGCTGTGTACACTGCATGTCATTTTATTCCTAAATACAACGATGGTTTCAACCAAGCTAACTGTTTTAGAGTAATCTATCTATTGGCGCTATCAAATGTCGAACACGAAACAGCAGATATTCTGCTCATGACGGACGATAATTAGCTAGTTCACGAGATCATAACTTTATTGCTCGCTGTAAATTAGTTAAAAATAGACCGTAATTTGCTCTTTGGACGTTCTTCAACAAGACGCATTTGACATTCTGTTTATTTCAAGAGTGTACTTAGGTGTCACGAAGTTTACACCAGTTGTTCCTAAGTTTATGGGATTCATTGACGAAGACATTTTCTTACGTGTCTCAATTCTTTATATCTCAGACAGTTAATGACGAGCGGGTGAATGTCGACAATGTTTTCAAATTAAAAACTATTCCCGTGCTTTTATAAATTTGTACACGAATGAACTAACAAGAAAAAGACGTACGACATTGTGGTTTAATAAACTGAATTTTCTGAGTTATGTAATAACTTATTGCACTTGGTAGCCTGATAATTAGGAGGGCGCATTATGCGATGGAATTGACTACGCCCGATGATACCTGCAAATTGCTATCACCGCTCATAACCTAGAGCGTTCCCACTCTTTCGTTGTGAGTGGTTTATCAGTTGTATCAGCTAGTCGTTTTTATATAGGGAACTCACAAAGCGCTTCAGACCATAACAAACAAACCTTTTCCGAAATGATCGATTAGCAGAATTCATCAACTGTCCGCACAAATCGATCAATACTTGTACAAAGCATTCCCATTTCTCGAACATTCATCGAACATCGTTCGCTACGATCGTGCACTGTAGGAAGCCATTGATAATCAGCTGACTCCTAATCGTCAGGCTCTACCCTACACCTACAAGCTATTCGCTGTCATGTTTGGCGATGTTGTCTATTTTTTTAGAAAGGGGTTACGATTTCCTCTGGCATTTCCGGTTGAATTTTGTTTATATGCACAAATTTAAAGTCTGAGAAACGAGTGAATTTTTACTCTGGGCGGTTCACCTTCTTTGTCCATTTTCTGCTCTAGGTACGCCTAGTCGACAAATTTACCGATCCACGAACTGCACGGCAGAGTCACTGTTATCGATTGGTCTACCGTGATCAACATCGAACACTGACCACAAGCGAAGTACGTGTCATTCATGACCGCATCGCCAGTCAAGCAGTGGAACAGTTCGGTGTGCAAATACGCTGACTATCTGTCCTTTTGTCCATAACGTTTTAATTTTTCTCCAGAACAATTTCCAGCAGGACGGGGCAAACATGTTTTAAATATTTGCATGTTTTACCTTGCCTTATGAGACCTTGTTTCCCTAGGTTTCATTTTCTGTCGTTTTTCATTCACGATATTGTCCCACTGTGTCTATGCTAGCCATTAAAGTTGAGCGTACAGAGGTCCACATTTGTTTGGCAAATCAGATTCTATGCTTTCACCACTGTACGATATCACGTCCTAACTACATAATTTTTTGATGTGGCATTTCACCTGCACTCTGTAAATAAAAAACCAATCTACTTTCCGTTTGTGGTCCACTGAAATTGTTTAGCACCACTCTAGCTACTTACAAGTAGTCAGTTTAATGCATCATACTTGGTATGCTTGTAGGCGTGTCTAGTCCGTGCTTGTCGTTATCTGTGTGACGTATGTAATTGACGTTTTACGTTTGCGACTGATGAGAGTAAACGAAATCTTGACATATCGCAATATATGCCCTCTTTCTGCTTTGATGGAGTGTTGATACACTTTTCACCTGTTCTTTCTGACGGATTTTCCCGTTATAGAGCCCTGTCGTGATCACTGTTGATCTCATTTTTACTGTCGACAAACAAGTCCAGTTAGTAGATCGGGCAGTGACACGCAGAAACATGGCCTTTTTGGTAGCGCGGGGTGGGGATGAGGCAGATAAGACGCGTCCGTGTCTGGTGCTGTTTATCCATCCACGCCACACTGCATGCAGGGGTTTGCGTGTAACACAAGCATGCCTTGTGTAAATGGTCAGAGCTTCAGTGCAGCACCGCTCCGTATAGGAAGGCAGACCCTTATGAATCGATCGAGCCTGATCAAAACCTACGTTTTGATTCTCTGACAGTGCATATAGCGCGATAACCGAATCCTTCCCTAGCTTCTGAAGTTGATAGGCGTGTTTAGGAGGAAACCCATGTGCCTCTTGTGTTCGGCAGCACGTAGTTTCCGTTGTCTACTTGCCTCTCCAATGTATCTGGCATTGAAATCACCGCATTTGATTTCATGAACGCAGTCTGTCTGATCGCCCATAGAAACTGGATCTTTAGGGTGCGTCACCAATCGTTCTAGACTATTGTCTAACCGAAATACAGTCCGGATAACGTATTCAAAGAGAACGGAGCTAATGTTTTTAAATTTTTGTTTACAATACTGTATTTGCACAGTGGACATGAAAGTTCTCGTCGTTTTGGTCTCCTTCTTAGTGTACGTGCGCTTTATTGTATTCTGAATGAATGTGTTTGGATAGTGATTGGCTACTAACGTTTCTTTGATATAAGAAATCTGTGTTCTGGAGAGTTCAGTAGTGCAGATCTTATTAGCTCTGTTGACGAGTGATTTGATGACTTCTCTCTTCTCATCGATTGGATGCGACGAGTTGAATTTGAGATACCGACCAGAATGAGTTGGTTTGCAGTACACGGAAACCTGAAATCTCTGATGCTCATCAGCTTTGATTAGGCATTCTAGAAAAGTGAGTGCTCATTGGTTTCACTTTCCAACATGAATACAATGCCGTTACGTTTTGAGTTAAGAAACATAAATGTGTCACCAACATACTACCACCAAATTCGTGGGGGGTGGATAAACTCACTCATCGCCTGTGTTTGCAGGTATCCGAGGAAAAGCCACACCATCAGTTTGCTTGTACAATTTTTGGCTGAATGTGAACAAGGTTGAGTGCAAGACCAGACAGTTTCGGAAAGTGATAAATTAGTAAGTGCACTAAGCGAGTCATCACTTTCCAGTAATTCTTTAGCAACAGCAGTGCTATGCTTTACCGGTACACTGGTGTGAAGGAAGGTCACATCGAAACTATGGAGAGTTTCACCATCACCTAGTGTCACGTGCTCGAGTTTGTTAACAGAATCAAAAGAATCTTCGGCGCTGCTTATCAACTTGTTCTATAACGGTTTGATTATGCGGCTGATGAACTTGGCCAGCTTGTAAGTCGGACTGGTTGTGTAGTCAACAATAGGTATCCCCCTTTTATGTACTTTTGGAAGGCTGTAGAAACGTGAAGGACGGTTACTCTTTGGATCGAGCATGAACCATGTAGACTGCCCAAGTT
Source organism: Paragonimus westermani (assembly GCA_008508345.1). Taxonomy (NCBI): domain Eukaryota; kingdom Metazoa; phylum Platyhelminthes; class Trematoda; order Plagiorchiida; family Troglotrematidae; genus Paragonimus; species Paragonimus westermani. The sequence goes on from QNGE01004044.1 coordinate 30,498, forward strand.
GTTTATTTTATGCCCCGCAGCAACCTGCTAGTCTGTGTTTTGACCTTATTAAGATTTACGTTAATCTTCTGCTCATTGATTTCTTCAAATAGCCCAGTAGCTTAGCGCTGTAACTTTTGGTAATCTTGATTAAGAATCACTATGATGTTTCCTTTATCGACCTTAGTGACATGAATCGTCTGATCTTTATTGATGATGTCGAGAGAGCATCTTGTACTGCATTGGTTAGGTTTGAGGTGGTGGAAACTTGCTTGTAACGTTGTGTTATTCTCAATCTATTTATCAATAACATGTTAAACACGAAACCCAAACTGTTTGACCTTATTCGTACTAAACTTAGTGCAGATGTCTTACAAAAGCAGTTGCTCTCTTTCGAAACGAACCTCACATACTTCACAAAACCTGATCTTACTATCGTGCATCGAAAAAGAATCGTTCTTTATCAGCATGATCTGCAGCAAACCGCCTTGTGTTCTACTCACTTGCTTCCTGCTACCGTGTAATTTGATATTCACAATCTTAAAAATGATGGTCAATATAGGTTATGGAAGGCGTGTTCGTTATCAGCTACGTAGTCACTGTTCCGAACCGGGGGCTTCATTGATTGTGGACCAAAGGAGATTAAGTATCCGCACGAGCTTCTTCTGAGCGCGGAGCTCAGGGTTATGCAATCGGATACTAATGGTTTCTGCGAAGTGCACAAAGAAGGCTTGCCTTTGAGAACCATTTTACATATGTGCAACTCGCCACATCATGCTCTGGCCAAACGGCTCGCCGATCTGCTCAAACCCATCAGGTTAGAGCCAGCAAAACATAGTCTCCGGGATACTTTTCATTCCATTGACACAATCCAAGACCTGAACCTAAACAATCAAACAATGTTCTCATTGAATATTGTCTCACTATTTACGAACGTGCTTCTACAAGAGACAATTGACTACTTGTGCGATTACATCGAGCATAACAACAAACATGTGGGCATCCCAAAAGATGAACTGAGAGAACTGCTGGTGCTTTGCACAAATAACGTTCAGGTTCTGTTCAACAATGCGATCTACCGACAGAGAGTTGGAATGACAATGGGCTCGCCTGTAGGTCCCCCTGTTAGCTGACGTTTTCATGTGCAAACTGGAGATTAACCAATTGAGTGCGATCATTGAGCGATTTACACTTTATAAACGCTATGTTGGTGGTATTTTTTGCGTCGTCAACGAGAACGCTTACATGAATAGAGTGATGGCAGCTTTCAACTCAGTCCTTAACGGTATTAAATTCACCAAGGAGTTAGACGACAATGGTCAGATAGATTTTTCAGACGTTGGTATAGTAAGAAGGGAAGATGGTTCAGTCCGACGAACTGTGCACAGAAAACAGACTTGGAGTGGCCGGTACATTCGCTTTGACAGTAGATCGAAAGCGAAACGTCGTACGATGCTTGACGGGTAGAGCGTTAAAGATCTGCACCCCTGACACTTTACAAGCTGGACTAGACTTTCTACAAGAAGTGTTCATGCAGAATGGCTACCCAATGCGTTTCATCCAGAAGCAATGCAGGCGGTATAGTTTAAACTTAAGGCATCCTCTGTGAATAAGAAACTTTCGTTTATTAGTCTTCCTTTCAAGGGAGATCCCATGTCCGAAGTTATCTCCAGAAAGCTAAGAAAGTCAGTCGAAACAACCCACCTTGGCGCTCAGTTGTGTATCGGTTTCCGTTCAACACCGGTTATCATGTCACAACTCAAAGAGAAACTTCCATGTTGCGTGTACTCATTTGTTTGCTCGTGTCGAGCATCATACATTGGTCGTACTACAAGACACATCGAGTGAACATCATTTTGCGTGGTTGAATAGTGGTGTGATTAGAACGGTTTCAAGCGCGGCTGTTGCTAATTTGACGGACCCCAATCATTCTGTCAGTAATAAGGATGCTTTTCAGATTTTCATATTGACCATCACTCACATTTGATCGCAGCGTTCGCATTCAGATAGACTTTTGCGGCCAGCCTCTTTCGAAAAGAAGCACTAGACTCGAGTTTCGCTCTCATTAGAGCTCATCAGTTGTGCATATTCTTGCCACCATATCCTTGTCTACCAAGTGTGATTGTGTGCGTGTCCTTACTCTGTCTATCTCTAAATGTATGTTGTATATAACCTGCATGTTTTACGTTTGCAACTGATGAGAATAAACGAGAGGTTAACATATCGTAACATTTCTTCTTTCTGCACTGATGATCTCTACCGAGTGCCATGCAGTCGGGCAAAAATGGTGAGATTCCGAACGTTGATTGTTGCCGAATCCATAAGCATCCGATTGCGCAACACTGAGCTCCGCGCTCAGAAGAAGCTCGTGCGGACACAATCTTCCTTGGTCCACAATCAATGAAGTCCCCGGTTCGGAACAGTGACTGCGTAGCTGATAACGAACACGCCGTCCATAACCTATACTGACCGTTTATCTGACTCACCCTGGTTGTTTTCACATTGATTGTGTTGTAATTAGCTTGTTGATCAAACTCAGCAAACAAGTTTTGTTCGCCACTCAGTTGTTCTGAGTTCAGTGGGTATTTTCGAACGAATTAAAAGTGCTGGCCTAGCGATCTTCATGGTTTTCATTACAGTCGTTTTACCTGATCATTGTTTGTGCACATTTGCACCACGTTGTCATGTGGTCGAGTGATATTCATTTCTCCTCAATACCTTGACAAAGCACAGTATCGATTGACAAAGTATCGTGTAATCGTACAAATATGAATGAACTTGAAAAATTAACTTTTATCCGATGAATGTATAAGAACATGAATGTGTTCAAGGTCAATGATGGATGGGTGTTCGGCTTAATAACCCCAGTTCAATTCTTAAAATTTGTTTAATTGACCTCAGAATCTTGATTCAAGCGAACTACTTGATGTTGAATCTCATGATTCATAACTTTGTGAACCAAGGCAATAAGAGTGTTTAGAGCGAGTACAAAATGCTAAACAAAAATGTTACTTTTTACTTCTTAGCGCAATATCAGTTCTAAGTCGTTATCATCTAACGCTTCGCAACAAAAAGCTAGTGTGGTTTTTTAAACTTCTCTAAACCAGGTAGTTCTCCGATGAATTTCCATACTCTGCCTGGTAATAATGCTTTTTAGGTGTATGGTGGAAGATTTGGGGCACACCTTGCTTCTGACTAACTAAACCTGTTAGGCGAATCGTCATTAAGCTTAGCAATAGGGTGTGTGTATTCTTGGATTACACAAGTGTCAGAGATGCCCAGCAGACTGTTACCTACAGCGTGCACACATTCAGTTGCACACTCGCCACCATTAGCACCTATGCCTACGGGCAGGTTGTTTCAGCCATTGCCCCTGGCTAGAGTTCAGGGCCATCTACAAGACTGCTAACCCTCGTCTTCTTCCATATGCCGAGGCGGTTGCCATCCTAATGAACAGGTCCCTTATGCTTGCATTCTGAAAGGACTACTTGTCCTCTCATTGTTCTGGCAGTGATATTGACTTAGTCGTTTGACCTACGGTTTCTGACCCCACTCCAAATTTACCACAAAGAAGTCCGTTATAGATAATATAGTTGTCATCTGTAGATTAAACGAAATGTTAGCCTTATGTGATTTATTTATGTACAACATTTTTAACAGCATACCTTTACATTTTCGTTCACAAAATCCATGATTTCTAAATAGCATCTTCCGGTATGTCTGTTTACAACTCCCTGTCCAATAGCACCTCTCTCGTTCACTGGTGAATATCCTTCTTCCACTTCGGTTGGATCAGCTACGTTAGTAAATTCGTGAAGAATAGCATCTCTACAGTCATCATGTGACTTTTCGTAAGCAGGCACATCTTCGTCGATGTCCATAGACCTTTCCACTGTTATGTCGTTATGGAATTCGAGACAAAGATCAATGGGTTGATCTGGCCCCGTCAGGTCCTCGTCACCTTCATCGATTGTTTCAGTACAGCCGGGCGTCCACGGCGTACAGTGTCATGCAACTCTGGAGGATTCGATCACATTCACATCTTGTCCTATGCAACACACTTCTGTTAACAACGAATTCCAGTGAGCGCAGATCTCAGTGGCTGCTTGTTGTATTTCACGCTGAGGATGTTTATAATTTGCTCGAGTGGCTGTGATCCTGCGGTAGTATTTGGGGAAAACGAAATCTAGCTGTTAGTGTTTCTCTCATCCCTCGGACGATAGATTGCGTTATCAGGAAACTAAACGACTTCTCTTTCTGCACGACACCTGTTGTACGCGACTGGTCATTCTCTGAAGAAGTATGAGGTCTTCCAACCCTTGTTTCAACACCATATAGCTGGAGGCCCTTGAGACAGCAATTTGACTACTCCTCACGATGACGCAGGTTTCTTCCTTGAAACCTGACTGCTGTTAATCGCTATTTGATGAATATTCCACTATCCACTGATTTTTATGTTTCATCAGGGACTACGCGATATACAAAGTTGATTTTTATCAAGGTTCAACAAACCTCTGCATATATGGGTATCCACGAACTCCTCATCTGTCAGGCTGTGGGTGTTATGCCTATGCACTCGTGGACAGCAATGCATGTGCTCAGCTATTCAGGTGGTCGATTTTAACAGACTGTTGGATAGATCATTCCTATGCAACAACCCTTCATCTGTTTGGCTACCATGATGCATTTGTTAGTACGGATGTGCAAATTGAGCTAGGGTTACCACCATCTGCGTATGTTCTCAGTCAGTCTATTAGCTAACCGTAATCATTCTGCTGATAGCTTACTACCTCTCCAAAGAGCACACTGATGTTCAGGTTATTCCACAAACGGCTGACATGAACAACTGCCCTATTCGTCTGGGGTACGTGTGCGTTTTCCGAGCGTCCGTGTGTGTTGGCCAAAAGTGAGGAAATATCAAGGTCTTCTATAATGTCTTGCCAACATCATATTCGGCAGGGCGGGGTTTCAGTTCAGCTACCCTATCTGTATTCGAACATCGAAACAAATTTCTGAACACGACGATTTGAGACCTGCAACTGACTTCCAATCTAATGTTGTTATGCTGATGCTGTTGCGCGGAGTTCATCGGTCGCGTTGGCCTATGATCGCATGTGTAGATTAGTATTGTACTATATAACTAGTTAGTTTTCATGCATTGAATGTGTCGTGGAAGGGGTACGACGGTGTTTATGTAGCAAAGTGGATTGCCTCTGGCACATCGAGTGCCGTAATACACGGGCGTTGGTTGTTACATAAGCAAATCGAAAAGCGTGTTATGTCACTGTCCAAATAGCTGAGGGCAAAACCAAATGTGACCTCTTAATGAGCGTTTTTTATTTGTGTAAACTGCCCTATGAATCTTTCTTAAATCTCAGGACTGGGGTGTTTAGCTATTATTGTCAGTTCAAGAAAGGTGCTATTCACTGGGTTGGTGTTTGTATTGACAAATTTATTACTCACACGAATAGACATATTGGTTGTTTATCAATTACACCCTACTCTCACAAAGATTGCTTGCAAAACGAATAATTATTCACTTGAAAATCTATCAGATATGATTGTATATGTTTGTATGCGATGTACATTCACACATTACTAAATTACAATAACTATCGCAAGACCTGGAAAATCTCTAACAGACTAAGCATGTTGCACCCTCCCACGGAGAAACCTATTCACGGTGTCGATAGGCTAAAGCGTAATTTCAACAGGACAACCAGTAGTTCGTTCTCAGTTCTCATAGATTTATATTTTTCGGTTGCTATATCTAACCCCCATTGATGGTTACGTCGTTCATGAAGAAATTTAGAATCCAACAAACCCAATGAACCCGTTGTTTTGGTATCACACATCCCTACAAATGTGCACAATCTCTACCAACTCATTCAATGCTTCACATCGTAAAGATATTGATTGCCAGATGGAGAAATACATCACCTTGATCCTTAGAGAAGGACCTCTTAAGTTACGTCTAGTTCAATACATATCTAGCCTTGAACATTTTTGGGAACTGGTTCTCGTTTGAAGGGAAGTTTAAGTAAACTTCATGAAGGATTAACTCGTCATTGCGCACATTTATTGCCTCCCTTTCTTTTGTTTCCTCCCTCCTGTGACCGACCGGTGTAAGACCTAGATTTGTTCGTAAGTATTTGTCAGATCGCAGCAATATATTTAACAGAATTGGTTGAGAGATCCTGTCTAGAGATTCTCAACCAATCTGATATTCAACCGTCCATCTTTTACACGAACACTTTACAAATCGCGGTTGCGTTACTCAAATGAATAATCAAATTTCATTGTGACTTACCCTCATGTTTCTCAGATGTGATACTTCCCCAGTTCATATTCTCACTGTACGTACAATCAGTGCTAATTCTGGATCACACTTTCTTGAGGAACTGCGCACCTGATTTCGGGTTAGATATCCAACACCCTGCTCTGCTTCCTTTCTGACCTTACCTAAAATTTCGTCTGAACGATCAACTTCATCAGAGTCCCACAGTCCTCCTAATGCATCCATATGTACCGGGATATTGTTGTCGCCTGTGAAAGCTAATCAGTATGAGTAAAATTCCATCAGCTGTAAGTAAGAAATCTTTACTTCACCGAGTTTTTGGTGATTGTCGGGGGATTAGTTTGATTAACAATATGAAACATTTTCTTTATGTGAATGGTAGCTTCACTGGAGTTAAAAAGCTGTCGGTTTATGGACTGAGTCTAGTGTACGTTTTCTATTCTACCTTATTTAATCCGTCGACTTATCAATGTATTGTTCATTAACTGTCTTCCTGGGTTTGTTGTTGAACGATGTTATTCTCCCTACTGGATCATCTGAGCGCTTATTATGATGTAGTGGAAGTTCCGGTTCTGACCGTATTAAAATGGGAGAACATGTTGCTACAAGGATCTCATCTGATACAAACCATCACCTCTCTTTCGATCTCTTCAAGTACACCTCTAAATCTTTCACTAGATTCTGACAAAAATTTATTTGCACGCACATGGTCTCGCTGTTCTTCCGTCATTCCTTAATCAGCTTCGTTTCTACACAAACCCATTCCTCTTGTTTAGGAAAGAGCTGCAAAACTGAATTAATAGTTAATTTTAAATGAGTTTGTAACCATTCTTTTCCACTTTTTATCATTGTTGTTGTTATTGCGATCTCACGAGTAAAGCTCACCGAACTCACCATTCGCTTGTTCAAGGTGTGATTTTATGAGAGCTGATTATTCACCTTCGGAGGCTCACAAAGCACACTAATGGCTTGTCTTCGCGTGAGACCTAATTTGACCAGGTCAGTACTAAGTTATTTGTGTAGTAGTTATTCAGAAGTGGTTTTCTACCTCCACTGTTGACGTACCGCAAATCTGGGACGAGTAACTGGACTATTCGGCTTCTTAGGTCACCCTAATTACCTTAATTATATTTTAGTCTTTAACGATGTAAGGGCAAAGAAGGATGGGTGTTTTGTTTAAAAAAAACAGAAATCGACAGTCTGTCGGATCAGTAATGCTTAACGGCTGGGCTGTCTGCATCCAATTCACGCTCGCAAATTGCAGTGATTTCTTAAGGATTTTGACCAGTGAAAAAATGACGGATAACCAGGATATTTCTGATCCATGAACTCTAGTCCATCAGCGGTACCCTTTTTTTTACATCGGAAGGATCAGGATAGACACAAGCCAATCAAATTTGCAGTATACCTGGTTCGATGTGGTCTGCTCTGTTGTTAACGAACGACACGCCTAACACGCATGCGAATGTCAATGAACGTTTGTTAACCACACTTTAATAGCCCAATGGTATCTACCCACGTTTTACACTCACGCGGTTGTAAATTCGATCCCGATACCTGCGACTACTGTTCTCCATCTTTGAGCAGCCTAGCACTACTCATTTCCCATTTGACCCTATGTATCACATGACATTGAACACTACCAAGAACTCACAATGCACCCACATTCTGTTAAGACGATGGTTGCCGTAGAGTATAATCAGATGGATCATGTACGACTCGAACATCAGATATCCTAGTTACAACAACCAGGCGATTCAACTGAATCCAGTTGGGTATGGTTACTCAACCTTATTTGTCGCCTATAGATTCACGGCTTATTTTGCAAATAACTCATCGCTTACTTATTCCATCTTTGTGGATTGCTTTCCACTGTTCTCCAAGGTGGTCCTTATATGCACACGGGTGCTAAGTGTCGGCTGGTCAATTAACCGTCCGATCTCAGGACATTTGAACCAAATACGTGGCTTAACGTGCTGAGCAAAATTTAAGGTTACAACTTACGTTTGATGCTGACATGGCTTACCATTCAGTTAGGTGGATGCCTACAGTAAGGCTACTTGTGTCCAAATACTCAGTTGTACAATAGTATGATACATTCCCTCATAAAACCAGTAATAATTATAAGATTAATCCGTAACGCAGCCACAGTTTGTTGGACTTTACTTGTCTATTTTCCATCAACAATTCGATTGGTATGAAATCTACAATATGGCTGCATAATGCGACTGAGGGTAACCGGACGGTCAATAGTAATACCATTCGTTCGCATCGGCCAGGGTACCTTCGACCATGTCATCTGAAAATTCTGCAGAATGCACGCAGGCAAACTGCTGAGGTGAGTGGACCTCTACTGGACTGACGGATGAAACCAGTACGGCTTGCTGTTAGCTGCCACCTCATTAAAATTTAACTTGTCTAGACGACGTGTAGTCACTTTCGTGCTCCATTGTCAAATAGATTTTTGTCTCTCTGGTTATCTTGTGTGCTGATGATCGCTTCCGTACGAAAAACACCAGCACACGTTTAATTCCCCATTGTCCTTTAGTTAAAACTGTCTGCTTTGAATAGAACGAGTGCAGCTGACTAGCTGGTTGGTACTCGTACTAATTTTCGTTTATAGGAAGCAAGTGACTGGAAACAGCCTATTCTGTAGACTTACTCTATTGACTAATGAATCTAAGGTTGGGTGGCAGCACAAAAAACGATTCATATTGTGGTGGATTGTCAGGCCGGAGGTGCGAGTTTTCGAACGCTCGGCCGAATACCTCAACACGGGGAGGTACGTTCAAAAGCCTGCCGCGATCGAATCAAGAACAACGTACGCGACCGGATGAGTCATCGCTCGACTGGATCGGACCAACGGGCGAGGCAGGGCAGGCGAAATACGACAGACAGCCAGATCGGAGGCGTGGTTTATCCAACATTTAGAGGAACATCTCGACACGATGTTGGAATACGGTCAAGGCCAACACTGGGTGGATGGCGGACAGCACGAGCAGCCGGACGAGCCATGGCGCAACGAAATCGGACAAAAAAACGAGGAATGGCAGGCAGAAAACCCCCCGGTAGAAGGCACCGATCACACACGTAAACCGGTCAGAAGTGCACACGACGTGGGAACGGAAACCGGGGAGTGTTGTGGGTTGGAATTATGACTCATAAACGAGAGAGCGCGCGTTGCGTGTGACTGGCGATTTGGACAATAAAGATTGTGCTTTATTGGATGCCTTCTCGCTACAATATGAAGGTGCATTTATATGATATTCTTTCCCAGGACGTACAAATTTGGGGCCGGTCGAAGTTTCCAGGTCTTAGGAAATGTTAGCTTGGTGGAGATGTTGCTTTTTTTTTAAAGCAGTATACGCTAATCTGAGAATGCTGTATCCTAGCTTAAAAATCTTTGTCGTAAACTTCAGGATTTAAGTGTTTCTTTAGATGTATTCACTAGTGTATTGTAACTTTCCGCCGAGTGTGCTGAACCTTACAAGTTTTTGGTAAATTTCGAAGAACATCGTCGTATGTATACATCATTTTGACTAAAACCTGCTTTTATTTCCTGGTTACTCTGAGGCTCAAAACTAGTCGACTTTCTGTGCACGTTACATCATTCACTGTTCAAGGGTTCAAACGTTTTTGAACCAAGCTTACTGCACATGCTCCCGACGTCAACCCTCCTGGGAGATGGTTGGAGATCTTATGATAGCTTAAACTGTTCGTAGCTTCTTCTTTATGAATAGATGGAACGGGTTAAAAAAAGGTTCCCCACCAGAAAACGCACTTAATGCTGATATTGAAGGAAGTCTTTGGTTTATTCTTTTGAGTTCATTTTCGACCTAGGATGAACTGCAGCTATGCGGCGACTTTTCTTTACATACAACTCCAAACCATTCATCTTGAAACTGAGCAACTACGCGTACAGCTACTGGAGTCAGGTGGCTCTTCTAAGCGTGTCATCAGTCTTATCGACTACCCCTCTGTGATCTTGTTGCCGTACACCGAATTTGAATTCCTGGCACAATAGTGTTCCGTTGTTGCTCCTTTGTTCACACGGGTCCTCAATGTACAATCAGTTACATTGGTGGTACAAGTTCTTCAAATGCGAGTTGATCGAATCACATGGAGGACGACTTTTCCAAAGTTCTACCTTTCATGACATTCTTCTGGCGCTTAAAATTTTTTCAGACACCTTCATGTGTAAATAGTTGTTTCATTTATTGCGACACTGCCTTCCACTGGTTATATTGTTCTCCCGTTGTGTTTGTCGATCTTCGTATAAGTCAGGTTATACGCTACTGTCACAAACGTTCATCTGTGAATCAGTGTTATCCTCTCCACCCTAGTTCCATACATGTCTGTAAAAAACACTTTACAACTGATGACAAATTCCATAAGTCCACTTTTTCACACTATTCTTCTCATTCTTTACACACTACATTTTTAACTGTGTATTCGTTCTACAAACTGGTCGCGTGTTCAATGCACCCTCTGTACTACTATCTATTCACAATGTCTCAGTTCACTCCTTCCTATCCCTCTTTTTGTGTAACAAATGTTTTTTAATGATTACTGATGAGTAGTGGGGGATTTGATTTATTTTCAAGTTGACCATCACTCACATTTGACCGCAGCCTTCGCATTCAGATAGACTTTCCAGCCAGCCTCTTTCTACCCGTCTCGGAAGTCCTAATCGCGGGGTTATCGATTGGAGTTAACAGGCAGTAACTGTGTCTCCCCTCGAGATGATCGGGCAACCTGATCATTGCTCACAAGCGAGAGTGGTTGAGCGTTCAGATTTGATGATTCGGTCATGCCTGATGTGAGGTCAATGGCGCAGTGGTTAACACGGTTGCCTCATGATTGGAATGTCCGGAGTTCAAATCTCGGCCGTTGCAAGGATATGCACTACTGATGAGCTCTAATGAGAGCGAAACTCGAGTGTGGTGCTTCTTTTCGAAAGAGGCTGGCTGGAAAGATTTTTAATGAATTTGAGACGCTTACTTTTCTGTTTCACTCTTCCCGTACATATTCGTCGCTGCACTTTATCCAGTTCAGTACACTTAGTTGAAAAATTCAACTTTCAAGGTCATCAAAGCCGTGTTCATCTTGACTTTAACCTCAGTCGTGCATCTGTTGCTGTGAAACAGTCTGAGAGGGTACAAGAGAACAATCACTTGTAAGAACTCTGCCAGTAACGACTTGTTATTTAATCAAAAACCTCATTTCTGCATATCGTGGTTCTCTTTTGAAACTCAACCTGGCAAACGGGTGAATGACAACAATACTGACCAATCCAATGGACCTTCATGCCCCCTACGGGTCCGACCAAAAAGTTATTGCATCCATTCCACTCACCTGCCCTCTGTGAATTTCTGGTTCTCTCTGGTATATTTAAGATACATCTTGAAGGTGAGTTTTTAGGTCTCCACCACCCGGTTAGTTTTTCGCTCTGACTTCCAGCTGTGCCGCAATTTAGGCCAGAATAACCGTGGGCGAAATTTCATTTCCGTGTGCACAATTTCGGTCATGGCAACTGAAGGCGCACAGATCGATTAGCTCATTGAAAACAACAGGGGAGTATTGGGCATATATTCAAGGCGTGATTAGTTGGTAAAAACTTGGGTGGGCAAACCACTAGCAAACAACAATTAAACCATTTACGAGCTCCAACATATTGTTTGTTTAAGGATTATTTTGCGTACGTGTGGACGCATTGACGATCGTTCTCGGTCTACAATGAATTGATCAAAACGGAGTTGACTGTTTGGAAGTAAAAGCATGTCTTACCGTATCCTTCCATTTCCTCTTCGATGTGTAAGAAAACGTTCTGACGACTTTCAAACCAAAATTGCATATCTGCACTACCAAGATAAGGTGAAATTTTGTTTATGTACGGTATGTGTAATGAACCCATCGCTATCTGTCATTTTTACTAGGTATCTTTTTGAGTCCGCGTGCGTGCCTGCGAGAGTTAATTTTGTGGACTACGACCTGCTATGCTCAAGTTCTGCTGAGTCCACAGGCTTGGTGCTGGTACACCCGCTGGCCATAATGAACAAACTCTCACATTTTACACTGTCAAAGTGGGACAGTTTGATCGTTGGTCACACGTTCCAGACTGTGAATGTTCAACTTGATGGAAGAGGAACACAGTTTGTTCAATGTTACTCTCTCATTAACTTCACTACATATGTCCCTTCGAATATGGATGGCAGCATGTCTAAGATTCGAGACTTGGCTACTAGCTCATCGCTACATTAATATCACATTTGAGGGGGTTTTCAGTACTGTATTGTCTCGTTTAGATTCTGTTGGATGAGGGGCACGATTTACTTTCCTTAAGCACACTTGTTAGTGAAATTAACCCCGTCCACGTAATGGAATTGGAACAACTCCAGTTAACCAGTTGAGGCTTACGAGAGCTACAACCGGTTCTGTGAATACCCGGAATGATAATCTCTGGGAAGGTAGCATTTTGAATGCATTAGATTATTGGCCACTCTGATCTACTGGAGTTTTTGGCATCGTCCAAGACGTCCCAAAATGCATATTGGGAAGAGCGCAGGAATATATGGTACCTTCCCGAAACCACTCTAGAGACGTCTGCGATGGGTTTGATCGTATGACTCCAATGGCAGACGACATTCTAGCTCTCAATGGTCTGCCATAAGTTGAAGTCGCTGACTGACTGAAGACTGTATGTTCGGCTCCCAATTTGAAAGGCACGATTGCAATCGGGCATCGCCATGCCATCCTGTATGTGTGTGCGTAACATCTATCATGTGTTGGTGGCGACTGAACGGGTTTTCAATTTTCAAACACTTGTGTATTGTTTTTGTGGTTTACAGTCTTGTGTATTCCAGCCATCTGTGGAAAGCACTTATACAACAGTGGAGTTTGCTCGACTGTAAATAGTGTATTGTCAAAATTTCATTTGCCCCCTTCTGATGTGCAACGTGCTTACGGGATTCAAACTTATGATAGTTGAAACGTTGATGTTAAAAATCTTCTTCCAATTCCGTTGTGTTAGGGATTTTTTCGAGCTACCTGCTTCGCATGACATACCCGTCAAAAAAATACAGAACATCGAACCGTAAGGAGTTGAGATAAGTTATGTTTGAAAATGTAAACGGAAGAGATTATTCAATCACCTGCCTAATGAAAACAAGTGGAACACATCGGAAAGGTCTAATTTAGTTCCTCCCATAGAAAAATTACATTCTGTTCCACGATTAGGGCCTGTGGGAGGTTAGAATCGGACAACAAATCCAAGGTGGACTTTTGACAAATTCCCGAAACGGACCATCTTTCCTGTAAGGTTTATTGATTTGCTCATAAAAATGACTTTTTCCTTTGTGTCGTACAAACCGTGTTTTTGTACTGAAAGCAAGTACACACCGACGAATGTAAAGTTTTAACATTCTGTCGATTACTTGTTGGAATTTTTATCACCCGCCCATACTCAATCCAGATAGACCCGGGTCTAATTTACGCATGACTCTACTGTACGTGTGTGAGAACGATGCAGCAAGCCTTATCGTGGCAATCGCGTCTCACCCGGTGCCTCGTCGACCGCCACCCGACTTCCTGTTCCCTAACAATGTTCAATCTGCGTGGGTCAGGTGGAACACAAGTTTTTGCTTCTGAGGACAAGCAGACAACCGCGTGATGGCAGCAACCTTGTATGCCAGTCACTATTTCCGGCCGGGCACGGGCGACTTGCCCGTGAGGTGGTGGGGTATCAGTAAATGAGGCAAAAATATAAAACCCGCAACAACTGCGTTTTTGGTTTGTACGTATGTGTTAGGGTCTCACTGTGCGTGTGTGTGCACACGAGTATGCGGCAACACACCGGGGTCGGAAATGGGGAGACTGCGTACTGAGCATGCCAACCCGCACTTGAGACAACGGGATGCCTATGGATCACGGCAGTTCATTTCCGGCCACGAGAACGAACGAAGTGTCTGTGTGTGCATATCATGGTCTACAAGGATTTGTCGTTGTCGTTTCTTTAGACTGGAAGGTGTACTGAATTTGCATAGGTGCTGTGTTGTCGATGCTGGATGAGTTTCGGACTTCTCACCCGGACATTTGTTTGAGCCCTTAGGAGTGCAAAATCTTCAGTGACTGATACAACTGTTTTTCATACCCCGTGACCCATATGGATTTACGAGGTAACAGATCAAGTTCAACTTCGTGAGTTTAGGGGTGCGAACCGAACCTGACGCTTACTAAGCTTCTGGTCTAATGATCAGCCGTGCATTGTTACTCTCGATGAATTGTCTTGCCTAATGTAAACGAACTGAAATCATCGAGGTCATAAGCGATCGCTGTGCGGTCTTTTCAGAATACCATTAGTACCTGTTAATTTGTGGTAGTACAAAGTTAACTTGAAAAACCACTCAGATTTGCTCTCCGTTTTTGCACTCAGGTGAACGTTCAGGATCTACTCTTCAAGAAGAAGAGCCAGATGTGATGTTAATTCTTACTAGAGCTAATCCCTATTTTTGCCATGATTAGGGTATGGACCCCGATACACTTGTTGGCTGCTCTGCCACTGGTTTCACAGTAGGCTGACGACTTATCATATATAAACGTTCACTTACAACGAAGAAATTAGAAATAATCTCAACACCGCTCAGAGTCCGGTATAATTTGCACTTTCAAGCTGGCAAATAAATCCTAGTCTCGAGATTATCGACTGGGGTGGCACGCCCGCTGAGAAGTCGGACTGACTGCTCGTGACTAGTTGTCAGACTGTTAGTTCATCACAGAACGGTAGCCCAAGGAATCATTCACTAGACCACAGAGTCAGGGTCACCGGGGTTGCAGGAAGATATTTGAAATTATTAGCCGGAACATGTTTCAGGTCGATTGCGCATCCATAAGTTCAGAATAGCTCGTGAGCAATCGCTATGTTGGACTGGTTCGTAGGATTAGACGCAGCCTCGAGACAACAGTCTACCACAAAACTATAGACGTACCGACTATTTCCAACTAGAAATCTACTCTTCCCAAGCAGGTTTATGATAGCATTACAACCTCAATGTTCCATAGGGCCTTGCAGCTAGACTGTGGTGTGTTTGACAAGACGATAACGGAGAAACAACTTGCGTTTTTATTTCGTCCAAAGAAAGGATATCAGGGGCTATCCGTAGTGTTTTGAACGAAACAGATAACGGGGCAGTTTTCGGGAGAAGACGACGTTGCGTAAAATCTTGTTGCATTTTCAGAATCCCCTTCTAGTCAAAGAGACTGACACTTGTGTATTTGGAATAAAATGCAGAAGCTGTTCGTAAGTTTATCTTATGCAGACTGCATGAGAACTGAAAATCAGAGTAAATGCGCGTGGAGGGAGTATTAAAAGGGCATCCCGAAATCCACTGGATTAACAGGCTATGATTAAGGATTTCACAATCGTTGGTCACGAAGGTTCAGAACCACACAGGGACTCTTAATTACAGAAGCTGTAACCAGAGTTGACGAATGTGAACCGTTTGGCGCCTGGCGGCTGGTTTTGGATCGATCGAAGCGATCAATGTGCATTGAGTGCTAGCTGCAACTACATTCTTCACGCACCAAGCTAATGATTTCCCTTCCTAATTTTCTTAAAAACAATTGGTCCTTCAGTCAACCCATGCGACTGACCATGTCGATTTCAGTTCTGTTTTTCTGTCCACCTGTGTCAGATCTGCTATAATTCTCATTTCTAACCCAGTAATCACCCATGCCCATGACTTCTTCCTCTCTTCGCTTAATTCCGCATAGCCTGCCTTGAATGCTACCAAATTCGTAAATGGCTCATCTGGTTTGAAGAAGGTTTTGTGCCAGAAATAAAACATAATCAACAAAACAACACACTGATTACTGAGATATATGAATTAATATTCCTAGCCGTTCCACCTGTAATAAAGGCTTCGACTTATCACACTGACTGATCTCAACTCACTCAGTGACCCAGTCAACGGAAGTACTCATCAAAGTGTTCCTCTTCAATTCCTTACTCTATGTGTGGCTGATAATCATGCTATCTCCATATGTGCTGTCAAGATCGTTACAATCTGTTAATTCAGTAAGAATGATCAAACACCATTTCTGCATAGAGGACTGGTGAAAATAAACGAACGCTCAAAATATCATTCCGGTAAAAGAAAGAGTTTTTGAAGACCTTTTCATTCACTCATTTTCAGTTGGATCATCAAACAAATACACTTCAGAGTCTACTGAAGGTTATTTCAGAGATTTACCTTCTAGTGATCCCTGTTGTTCATAGCCTGTTGTGGATCGTACATCGACCTTGATCTATTTTGTTTGTCGTCTGAATGTTTTACTTCACACTGTCCATTTTGTAAAGTCATCTGTTCCGGGTTGTTTGCTATCACGTTAACTCAACTATTCCCCGGTTGTGTTTGTGGGATTTCTAGGAAAAAATCGGATTATCTTGCACCGCTCACTCGAGTAAGTTGTGTTCCAACCCATTAGTCGACTGTATTGATTTCATCGAATTCAAAGCTCACGATAAATTTTTGAACAGAATTCTGTGTGGTCTTTCCCTGTCAATCACATGGACATCATCCTGGACAAACTGTACGATTGGACAGGCGTTCTTTTACTCATAGCATATTTACTGTTTTATACCTCTCAGCAAACGTGAACCGTTGATACCCTTACATAAGCAGCAATCAACAGCTTACATCGCATCATTTCCATTAGTGTCTTCCTAATTATTCTAAATTGTTTTCCCTTATGTTGCTGCGTATGAAATCATACGGAAAGAATAAGCCGATTTTTGGTTGTAGTTGTTTTGACAAAAAGACGCAATTTAAATATGACCCACACAATTGATGTTATAACAATTCTCATCACCGCTGTCAAAATTATTGTCATCTTTGACTTGGAAATGAACATTCAATCACGTAGAAACAGCAAGCTGGTTAGCTTTTAATAAATGTCGTCTACCTTTAAACAATTCCTATATACTCTTTTGAGCTAACAAACTTTGTGAAACCGTGCACCAGACTCAAGTTTCTAAGTTACTACTCAGTATTTTCTCAGCATTCTGAAGCGTGGTTACATAAGCCTTGGCCATATCTTACCGATTGTGTTGGACTCAGGTGCATTTGTTCATCCCATTCTTGTATGACCAATATGGATCTCATTCTGTTGAGGTTCGTCGTCATTTGTGTGCATTTTGCCTAGTCGTCACCTACACCATTACAGTTATGGACAACTTGGGTTGACGTGAAAAATTCCCGCCTACCTATTTGACCAACTGATGATTAACTTAGCATGATCTCTTGCGGAACTATGTGTATGCACTGTATCATGACACACGATAGGTAAATTCGCTTACACAACATTCTCTGATATAATTCACGACTAACAGCATCAATTAACTTCAGTGGACTTTATAACATTGATAGGGACGTTATTTCGAAAGGGTGGTATTTGTGACGCAACCCTCACATGCTGGGCATTGCTTGGGCAATCAATTTATACTCTGCTTACTAAATCTCACGTACGTTTGTTGTCTTGTCTGTTGTATGTTGGTTCTCCCTTGATGACAAGCCAGTGTCTAATACATTGGTACAAACTTATCTACGGTGTTCTCAATTGTAATTCACTATTCAAACGGCATATTCCATCTAGTGCATTTTGAGCTGCATAACACTCGAAGCCCACTAGAGGAGCTGTATTGTTCTGATCGTACGTTGGAAAAATCGCTACATTTGTTACACAAGGCAGTGTGTGTTGTGACATGTGTGCTTTAGTCATTTTGCTCAATATTATTTACAACTCAAGTATATAACGGAGAACAGGTGGATCTAGTTATGCTGAACTGTTCAATCACCGGTAATTTAAAGAGACTTGTTCGAAGAGGAGGGCTGACGGAAGATCACATTTTCATCTCCCCTGAGGCCACGACCAAATTTAAACCACTCCAGCTGACCGGATCCCGTAACAAAGAAGATATGGATCTACCATTTTCACAATCTGTCTCCTTCCGGAAGTCCAAGTCCATCGCGTCACATGAACGATAGGAACTGTGGTCCCTGTCAGTTGACCGGAATCCGGTAACAATTGGTCAAACGGATGAATAGGCCAAACGCATGCTTTCCCACAATTAAGCAGGACAATGTTGCACGAAATCACCCACGGGTCAACCAATTCGTTGACTTTGCGTAACCTGATCATCAAACTCACGGGGTTAGATGTGGAGAGGTAGCTTAGCAACTAGTGTACACTAGTCGAGACATTAACGAAATGTTGTCCAATCACAGTTGATTTTAAACCTAAAATAATGCATGAGGTTTGATATAACGTGATCGTTAATCAACAAAATCGTAAAGCCTCTTTCACAAATCACTAAGGTGAATAATCATGAAAACAGTACATTTGGTGTTACGTTACAGATTGATTATAAACTCGTCCTGTTTTAATTTTAAGAACTGGCGATCTAAAACTTTACGAACAACTAGCCAAGGACAACTGAAAGTCCTAGTTTGTGATATTTTCTACAACTCTGTGTCACCCTGCAAAAGATACGTTGAACGAATTTACATATCCTCCTGCAGATCACAGAATATTAAGGGCTCACGGTAGCATAGTCGCCAGGTTGGAATCCCTGTAGGCACAACTGACACTGACTGTGCTTCCTAAGGGTACTTGTTATGTCTCTAACTATGAACTGGAGCTAGTGGAAGTGGAGTTCACGACCTCCTCATAAGAATCCGGCGAAATTTGAGGAAAAAGGATGACGAATCAGGTTTAACGAATGAAACAACCGCGATTTGGAAGTCCACTTGTCAAAAAAGATTGTCATCGTTCTCTAGAGTACATCTGAGAGGGGACGGGAAAAGCTGTGTAGTGTGCATCTGTTTGCCCAAACAGTTATTGCTGACTGTGCACGAATATTTTACCGTGGCTTTGCACGAATAAGTTTAAAGTTTCAAGAGTTCACATGGGTAAAGAAATTGTCATGCTGTAATGATTTTCTGTCACTAGATGAAGTCAGAATTAATGAAACTGCGTGAGGTTTTTGAAGGAACATCTACACTGGTGCTAAAGTCAACTAGCACAACGTACTCGTTTGCTAGAATGGAAGAGACCATTCCAAATTTATTATCAAGTGTGTGTTCACTAAGTTTCGTAGTACCTGTCCCACTTTTCTCAAGCAACAGCCAACGATGAATGGTATCTTGTAACTCCGTAGAATTCTCATATCCATGAACTACACCTAAATCATCTTTGGAGTATGATACTATTTAGCAAAGTGGCATACACAGACTGTCATGACTTGCATATGCGATAACTTTTCAGTGTTGTCCGACAAAAGCGGTGACCGAATTTACCACAACCATTTCTATGATTGTTTTGTCCATCTAAACCGGTCCTGTCAACAAATCTTTCATATAAATGCATACGCTGTGCTCATGCTCAACATAACTCGGAAGTATAGATGGTTTAAAAGGGTATACAGATTTTGTGATAACCAAGTACTTACCATATACTTCTGCATACATGTTGTACAAATATTCGGTGCGTATATTAGAGCTGTTTAGCTACAAGACTGATCTCTTGTTCCCAGAAAATTGTACATTTGGTGGCGATGAGAAGTTAAAACAGTCGACCAAACTGAGTCGTTTTTAACGATTGGCAGCCAATTTTTCAGAGCGACAGATCGGAAGTGAACGGACAGTTACTACATTTGTTATCAAGACGATTGGGCAAGCCAAACCCTATAGCCAACAACAGAACTTCTGCCACTTGTGAACTCGAATGCTTTTTCTAAAAGCCGCATCCTACACATTTCATTCATGAGACTAAACGCAGTAAATATCTGGAGATTTCTTCAAAATCTTGTTAATATACATTGCATATTTATCAGCACGGTGACCATAACTTTTAGTGGTGACATATCTTGCGATATAGTCACACAAACTCACAGGTAACTGAGTAGTTGTTGCTGAGAAAAAAAGGTAGTTAGTATATAGCTTCATATTGTATCAGAATTTGCATTTTTACAGATTAGTCACATTAACTTTAAAAACTACACTGTCTATTAATAGTAACTCTGCATGAAAAATGTATAAAAAAACCGTCCCTATTTTTTCATGTTGCAGAATAATACCTTCAAGGTGCAATCTGTGATAATTCCCGATTCGCAGAGGTTTCACTGAATTTGGATATTTTGTTCATGTCATATTCTCATGAGATTATGTAACATTGGTGTTCATTGTAATGCAACAGAAAAATCGATAAAAAATTCAAACAGTAAAGCGATCCAGAACAGGTGAGGAACAGAAGAGAATATGAGTAGATATTCTAATTTCATTACTTAATAAATAGTACTGGAGTGTAAACTTCTTGTGTACACTGTGGAGACATAACAGAGTGACATTTTGTACAAGGTTATAACGATACATACACATTCTTCTTATTGAAATATACTGCGTAGAATTTCTGGAAGGCAGAGAGGAGCACAACTTACCCACTTGTAATTTCGCGCTTGATTAGGAAATAGATTACTTTGTTGCTTAAAACAAAAGCACTACGCAAACAAAATAAGAATATCGGAACAAAAGGTAAGGAACAATGCGAATTCAGAATTGAGAAATGTTCTTCCTTCAAGAGTGAAATGACCATTAGAGGTTATCGTTTGACGGCTTCCCGTTCTTTGACCAGAATTACTATACGACACTCCAGCTGATTGAAAAGCTGAACACAGTGTAAGAAAGACAGATCGTTCTTCACATGTCTTGTGTTAATTAACCATACAGTGACGATGATTCGCCCGGTAGTTCACAAAAAGAAGTACCATAAACAATCACAAGTTGGGCTACTGATGAGTAATCAAGGATCTAATTAATTAGTAAGATGAGTCTCAATAACGTTTGATTACAGCCTTTGCATCCAGATAGACTTTCCAGTCAACCTCCTTCGAGCTCAAACAAAAGCGAAACTCGAGTCTAGTGCTTCTTTTCTCACGAGGATGACTGGAAAGTCTATCGTGGCTGCGAACGCGGCGATCGAGTGTGAGTGATGTTCAACATCAAAATGATACGCTAGGTTAGCCGATTACCGAAAGCTTTAGAAGTTAAGTAATGTTAAGTTGAGTAATGCACTCTGTGATTCTTCACAAATGTTAGGATTATTTGGTTGAGTATCATAGTTTTACTGCCTGTTTTTCCCGCCACGTCAAAATCCAGCAAGGTAGTACTTGAATCTGTTACAACAAACACCTAACCACCGTAATCCATTTGGTATTGAGAATTGTCTATCAGTTTTACAACACCAGATACCTTCAATGAATATGTGGCAGTTTTTTCTTGGGCAGTATGTTTGACACTGTTTAAATCGCTCGCTCGTTGGAATTAATGTCGTTAATTAAACGGATACTGAAGGAGTCTGTGGAACTGCAAATGAACCACAATAGTCAGCTGCATATATTGCAACATGTTTTGATACTTTTATAGTACACCCAGAAATTTCTGAACTAATCACGGACAGATTATACGTTTGTCAACCACATCCCATTTTCCTATTATTGAGAAATGTACTACTTTTTAAAAGTCAACAGCAACCTTAACGCTAACGTGGATTGCAGAAAATGACTGTTGTGAGCATCACTGAAGAGAGTATGCTAATCAATTTAGAAGAATGTATATTACCATCAATTATTCACAGAAAAAATCAATCGGACGTGATGCATTACGAGTGTGAGTGCTCAGTTTACTCAAAGGCAATTGTCGTTAAATGTTCAGAAGTAAGCAAGGTCCCAGTGCTGCCTTTGAAAATGTTTAGAATAAGTAATTCATCTTAAGCACAAATCTGTAGACAGGTGTGAGTGCACGACTTGCACCTCGTATAATGTCGTTCCTGTTTGTTAAACCGAAATTTCTCGGGGATGTGATACACCATCGAATCAAAATTTCTAAGCGGTCACCGAGGTCTGCCAGGAAAGATCACCAAACCTTGAAAGGCTATTTGCGTGGAGAATTGTGGGTTGCTTTGCTTTCTCATCAGGTTGCTTGATATGCACCGTTCTGTTGCAAGCGACGATATCACTGACCAGTTGGAAGCTCGCTTAAAGGATGGTGTATGCATTCCTGGAAGGACTGTTCAATATATACTAGTTTGGTACCGGTTTGGTGCCTTAGGCTGTAAACACGCGAAAGAAAGCCAACGGTGAGAGGTTGGTCATAGCGCACAGACGTCGACCACTAAGATCCCGGTTTGGTTTTGATACACCTCTATCCCGAACAGTAGAGCTAAATTCCCTCTAAACATTAAACATTATTTTATCAGACATCCCAGTCTGCTAATTGGTTTCCACATTATCAGCCTACTCAGTGCAGCATTTAGTGAGCACTCGGGTGGTTGAACAACGTAATCCTTGCTTGAAAGTTCTCCACACTCGACGTGGCTTCAAAGTTCAGCTAGTAGGCCAAATGATGTGTTTGGGAGTGCGCTTCAGTATGCTGATTCAAAGCTAGTCGATGTTCAAACTTTGTTGCACTTGGTTTTCCTTATAATTGACTAATCTATCATACTAATAGCAGTTCAACCTTCGGTCTCGATCAAAATGCGTAGTTTTGTAAACTTATCCATTATTTGTTCGTCTTGATAATATGCCGGTCATATTATCATTCATGTGAACAATTAATGACCTAAAATTGCGCTTTCCTCTTATATACTTACTGGTTTTCACCTTCGCGGTCATTAACAAGTCTAGTAAAACAAATGCGCAACCCAGTTGATTTAGTGAGCATCAAAGACGGGAATATGAACTGCCTACTTTGATGTGTCTG
This sequence comes from Paragonimus westermani, assembly GCA_008508345.1. Lineage (NCBI taxonomy): Eukaryota > Metazoa > Platyhelminthes > Trematoda > Plagiorchiida > Troglotrematidae > Paragonimus > Paragonimus westermani. The sequence goes on from QNGE01004044.1 coordinate 53,586, forward strand.
ACTATGTGTATTAATGAGCCACATCGAAACGGTTGTTTAATCTTTGTCCAGGAGCGTGTGTGTGCGCGCGTGTGTTCTATCCTTTCTGTTCACTGGTCAAATCAAAAGACCCTACGGCCAACCGGACTAACAGCAAACGAAGGGTGGTCAGAGTCAACGGGACTAAAATGTTTATGAACTGTAGCATATAGCCGCATTCTGATTAGACTGTAGAGTTAGTAGCGGCTAATGAGTGAGATGTTAGCTACGAACGGCTTGTCAGAAATATACATCATTCGTAGTACAGATTAGACATCACCCACAATTGTTCGCAGCCCTCACATTCCCATAAAATTTTCAATCTGCCCCTTTCGAAAAGAAGCACCAGAATCGAGTTCCGCTCTCATTAGAGCTCGTCAGTAGTGCATAATCTTACCACGACCGGAACTGGAGCTCCGTCCACGCTTTCATGAAGCAAACGTGTTCACCAATGACCTCATACTAGACTTGGCTGAACTATCGTGTGTGAATGCTTAACAAATTTGACGTGAGTTATGATCAGGTTGCCGATCGTTCCGGCCTTGGCAAGGATATGCACTACTGACAAGTTCAAACAGGAGCCAAACGCGTATATGTTGACTTTTTAGGAAAGCTAACTAAGTGGTCTATGGGAATATGATCAACTGATCAACTGAGTTATGTTCAGGTTATATTCATGAGAATATGGACATGTCTTGACAATCTAAACTTGAGTTTTGCATTTGACTGATAGAGTTCACAAGGGATAGTGAAAGACGATACTGTAAGAGCAAAACAGTGATGAGCGGCCCAGAATTCAACTCGCCTTAAACCAAAGGTGCACATCTTATTACAGAACAACCTGCTGACCAGATTGATAAGTGTTACACCGAATGTGTCTTCACGCGTCCGCAGACGGGACCCCACTGACTGGGGGCATAGTACATAGTACAGCAAGTTTTGCCTGAGGCAAGGAGAAATGCTGTGCCTGGATAACGCTGTTATCAAACTTAGTTACACCCAGCTTTATATCGTGAACCGGAAAATGGTCTGACACTAAAATGATCTGTCATTTGTGAGTGCACTCTAAGTGTGAATTCTCACTGTGGTTGGCAAACTTTTCGAAACAGTACACGCTACCTATCACATGCTTCATTGGGATTGCAACAGACAAAGTTTGTTATGAGTACAAACAGAACGGCCATGAACAAAAATACCTCCAATACTGACAGCTAACCAGAATTCGTTGGGATAAAAATCAAACGTGCAAGTTATAACGAGTGAAGAAAGAAGATATTTAAGCATGCTACAAGATAAAAAACCTGTTACTTATACACCACTTCGAGCGGAATGATAACATTCCCATCGATCTTCACGAAATTTACACTACCCTCCTTTGGATGCAAATTGTGAGACAGTGATCACACACCGATTAAGTAGATTAGAATTGAAGTAGGAGTTTGAGGCGGTAAAGGTAGAAAGCCAAACACCGCGTTTCTTCTGGTACACAACTAAGGTTTACGCTAGAATGGATTAGTTACACTAGAGGTTCATTTACATGTCCAGCCCACCCCATTTCAGATGGTCACGTGTGGCGTCGAACCTCTATAGCAGTTTGTTACAGCAGTAACCAGTTGGATTGCCGACCCGTTAGACTAGACGTGATATAGAAGCTTATCTGTTTCCATGAGTAGTCCAGGTTGTATTCAGAAGTGAACTCACAGTAACAAAGAGAAAGCCGAAATGTGACAATTAACTCCAGAGTATAATTCAGTTGGCAACGTCAGTTGTGTTAATAGTGTTCCGAACAAGAAATTGACTATCAAACACAGACATATCGCGGATTCGAACGAATGAGATATACCGGACTGGTTTCAACTGATCTGTTTAAAAACGAACACCACGTGGTAACTCGTTAACACTAAATGAACAATGGCACCGAATATTTCATTCCAACGATATTTGGGGCAGAAACCTTAAACGAAATGCGAACAGAGACCAGGAGGGAATTTTAGCTGATATGAATGGAGCGTCATTTACAATTGATGGTAAAGTTTGCAGTATCATTAACGTTTCAGCCGGTCTTGTCCGAAAAGAAGTACCATAGTGGATTTTGGATTTTGTTGGTGCTCGTCACTAGCATGCATCTTTGTCACTGCCGGGAACCGAACATCGACCACGCTGTCACGGCCTCACAATAGGTTCGGCTACGACTACAAGTACAAAGAAGGTATTGATCGTTGGACCGTCAATTGGAGTTACCAGATCAGTCAACCAGTTTCCTCTTGAGATGACACGACAATCTGAGCATTACTTAAAAACGAATGTGATTGAGTGCTTGTGTATAATAGTTCGAACAAAGCAGATAGAACATGAAAACTGGTAGATGCAAGCATTTCGTATTGACTCATCAGTACCAAACTTACAATAACATGGGTGGGCTTTATTTAAAACAAT